>NQII01006442.1:82818-154002 GCA_002778355.1 Clitarchus hookeri | reverse complement strand
GGGGGGGGGGGGGGGGGGGGGGGGACTTCACAGAAGTGGGGGACGTGTGTAAAATGGATTAAGTCACCCCTTCCAATTTCAAACTTACCCCCCACCCCCAGCCCCTCTCTTTGACGGCCAGAGACCCCCTTACAAGGGCGGCCCTATCGTGGGACTCGCCAGGGGATGAAACACTTTGAACTGCAGCAGTTGCCACCCATGCCTCTCCGACCGCCCCTACCCATATTCAAAGCACTGCCACCATTGTCTAGTCGCCATCTATTGTGTGGCAGCACGAGCTATCAAAGCCTCATTACTCGCAACAGTTCTTCACGAAAAGAAAGTCATCAGTCAACATTTGCATACTGCTGATGTTAATATCCTTGAAGTATTATAAGGAAAGGGTAGGGAAACACGTGGCTCATCTTTTTGAGTTGTTTCCTTTCTCTTTATCTCAGAAAGAAAACTGCAGAACGGTTCTCTTCTGTTTGTTTGCCAGCATGGGTAAGTTCTTGCTCGAAGAGAAGGTCCATGAAAATGGACAAAAATATATTTTATAGGAGTCTACATTAAAAAAAAATTGTTGGAGTATTTAGTGTTATAAAATTAATTATGTACTTTATGTGTAGTGAAAATAATTTCTTAACTTAAATCATAACTCCATAGCACCACTGGTGTATTTCATAAATGTGAAATTATATTAGTAAACTTGCTATACTTAATTTATTTCTAAGCAATACCTGGTAACAAATGAATTATGCAGTTACATACAAGGGTATCAAATGATCCATGAATGATAGATTGTATTTAGAGGAAGACAGTTTATTAAACCTACCGATAAAATACAAGTAACACTAACTATTTTAACTAATAAAATGTAACTAACTGTAATGTTAAAAATCCAAAAAAATTCTTGTTATAAAAATCAAACTATCTTCACAAAACAGGCGTGGAATAATCCTAAATGAACACTGTTTTTAAGATTAAAAACTTATGTTATTTTTTAATATTTAAGAAAATTCTATATCATGATTAGTATTGACACTTTGAATTTCGTTTATACGTTCGTTTGTAAAAAGGGCTGCTTCAATTCTTTTGTAAGTTTTAAACTAATATTTTTAAAAAAATTGTTAAATTTTAGGTAATAAAACTTTAAAACTTTAATTTAAGTGACAAAATGATTTTACATGAAACATTTTTCCGTAGTTTCAATGTAGATGTTTCATTAATTTTTGTTCAATTAAAGCTCGTCTAGTGCCTTTATATAGAACTAGCGGCCCGACCCGGCTTTTTCCGGATACAATTTAGGTTTTACAACTATTCACTAATAAAAAAATTGAGAAAAGACAATAACAATATTATATAAAAGTAATTTGGTTAACAACTACATATAACATACATACATACGCATCACACCTGTCTCTCAGACGGGTAAGCAGAGATGGACCTCCATTTACCACGATCTTGACATAACTACCTCCTTCGCTTTATCCAGGTTCATATATCTCTAATATAACTTTATTATGTAAAAGTGGTTAAGAAAATATCTTTAAATACTACATTCATCCTTTTACCTCCTACCGCCAGGACAAAAAGATTTCTGTTTGACGTGACACGCGAAAGGGCTAGTATAGTTTTCCGTCTGAAAAACATGCTCCACTCAAATCCACTCCAGCCACATAAAGTGTTTGACCCTTTGCCTTATATACGGTCATACCAAAAACTACTCTTATAGGAAATTGTATAATTTTAAAATTAAAAGGCAAATTCCTGGAAATCATTGGTAATTTAGGTATTAAAACAGTTTCTCCACTACCGCAGCCAGTTAGAATAGTACCTTTAATAAGATAACTTTTCAAATGTTTTGTTTATAATCGAGTCCCGTTGCATAATTTCGGTGGATTTATATTTCGCAATAAAATTATGGGAGCTCCAGCTCCAACTTTTAAAATCAGTTTGTGTGGTGGCACGCCAGGAGGATTCAATAAATTAAGAAATTCTGTGGGGTAGTGCACAGCTTCTTTACTATCGAGAACTTTATGTGCTCAGTAATAGCATTAAATTTTGCAGGCACTAATTCATTAATATTTTCGTCTTTTTCATTAGTTGGCGATAATATCGTTCTGTCTTTGAACCACGATAGTTTCTTATTTGAAATGTCGTGTATTTCAGGGTATACGTTATCTATCAATTGTTGGAGGTCGGTGACTTAAACACATGTATCATTATTGAGACAAATTTTCCACAACCCATTGGAAGCTCTCCATTTCCGACTTTCAGTAGCTTGTCAGCAAACATGCTGTTATCTTCTCAAGACATAAGTACTCTTATGTTTGTTTTGAGAGCTAGTTTTGTTGCGTTGGGCCAAAGATACGATCTTTTTAATGATGCATTGACTTCATCAGCTCTAGTTCCTCTTGCCAATACCGGCAATATTTGACGAAAATCTCCTGAGAATAAAACCGTGCAGCCACCTATAGGTGTATTTGTATTTCTTAAATCACGCATGGTCCTGAATAGCACGTTTGATTAATTTATTAATCGAATGCAACTAAAGGAACGTTGAATTTCATAAGCAAACAACAAATAGGTACAAAATGTACGACCAAGGTGCGATAAAAGCGACGCGACTAAACGACTGCCTTCATGCGNATAACCTTGAATCTAGCAACGCCACCACCCGCCCCGCGTAGCTGCCACACGCCATGTATAGGTCCGTGCACACGTGTCTCGATTTTTTAAACTCCTTTTTCACAAAACTTTTCATAAGTTTTGAAGTATTGGCGATAATTGTTTGCTGTAAAGGACATTTCCTATCTACATTAAACAGTTTCAGTTATGAGTTGATTTACTTTGAAAAAGATTAAGTACTTGATCGTTAGAAAATACAGTGCATTTTACGTTTGTTTGTACTGCGTAATTTAAATTGTAAATACGCTTATTAACAAATATCTATTAAAGATAGATTCATGGTACCACTGACTTTTTATAGATCATTTAATTTTACACAATTCTTTCGTACATGATATTGTTATCTCTGTAAATGATTAGGCAGCGTATTCCACGAGAGCGCGCTGGCGGCGAACTTTTTTCCAGACTTGGTTCACTAATACCATTAATTCTCAGCTCATATAATTGCTAAGGCAATTTATAATGCATACAAACCTTCCTCGATAAATGCATATCATAACATTAAAAACAGCATCCAAATATGTTCAGTGGTTCTCGAGATTAGCGCAGTCATACAGACAGACAAACGTGCGCAAGGGACTTTATTTTATACTGTCTAGTGATTATTCATCATTGCAAGCAGATGATAAATTTTTGTTGCTTTTATATAGAGCAATTTAATAAGAGAAGATAAAAATAATCTTTAAAATAACTATTTTCCAAAAAAATTATACATATTTTATCTTCACAATTTTTGTTTATGTACAGTATAAACAATGTCGGATTGTGACACCAAGGTTTCGTAGAGGAGTGAAAACTGAAGAAAATTTACTAGTCGTTATTATTATGGCAAGCAGTTTGGTCTTAGTTGGGCCCATGCATTCAGTGTATGATCATGTGTGGAGCAGCGCATCAGCTACAATGTAGTGCTGTGATGAAGGCAGTAAATCATGCATTGTATAGTTCCTTACGTAAAAGTGTACAAATAAATACACGCTACTCTACAGTGCAGGCATAAGAACCAAACAAGTGGTCCTCAATAGGGATCCACAACACTTTTATAGACAGGAAAATATTAACAATATATGATAGAAGTGTACACTGTCCATTTGATTGCATGCGGCCGCACGCACCGGAATATTAACTTGCACGTTATTCAGCAGCCACTAACTTAGTATAAATGTTTAGTTGAATTGCATAGGGAATATTTTAAAAGTTATGCACACATAAAGGCGTATTATTATAAAAAATTTGCAATAATAATATGAGAAATTAATGAATAAAAATAAAAAGATAATAAACGTAAATTTCAAAAACAAATAGTCTCCCAAAAAAAGACTTGATAGCCTACTGAATGAGCTATTGCTTTGATACACGTTACTGCAATACTTTATTGCATGTAGCAGAAAACTCAGCAAAAAGCATATGATTAAAAATGAAAATTAATACGAGCCTATGTTACAGTATAAAGACATGTATGTAACACACACAGAATCCTGTAGAATAATTCAAGTGAGTTTACACAAAAAAACGAGAAAAAACCAGAAAGAATTATGAAACAAAAAAACAACGAGAATTTTCAGCCTTACAACGAAGGTTTGCAGTCACGTATGTCCAGTCGCTTACGACCTTAACCAGAATAATAAAAAAATGTTTTTATAAACGACGCTAGTCACATTTATTAGAGTATTTCGATGGCCACACTGCTGGTGATTCTAATAATATTTACTGGAGTGTTCATAGTTGAGGTATAACCTTGAAATGGCTGAACGTGAAATCCTCACATTACTAACNTTGAAATGGCTGAACGTGAAATCCTCACATTACTAACATTGCGCTATTACCAATCTCACGACCTTCTGCTATAACCGCACTAATGAACTAAATTTAATCGGGTTAAAGTGCCATCCTCATAGCATCTCTATGAGTTCTCTGTCGCTTTACGAGTATGTATGAGGCTAGCGTACGGAACATTTGATGGGCAAAGCAACTGCTATGTACAATACTGANACATTGCGCTATTACCAATCTCACGACCTTCTGCTATAACCGCACTAATGAACTAAATTTAATCGGGTTAAAGTGCCTTCCTCATAGCATCTCTATGAGTTCTCTGTCGCTTTACGAGTATGTATGAGGCTAGCGTACGGAACATTTGATGGGCAAAGCAACTGCTATGTACAATACGAAAAAAAAAAACACATTAATGGAAGTGATTGAGAACTACCAAACTAGCACAAGATATTTTTAGAGCAACGCATGAAGTGGGACAGTCAAAGCACACAGGTGTAACCAGTTTAGCAGAGTGAAAAGAATGTCAAGGGCTTCACTGTACTCCGGAGGTCATTTTGGACATTGTTAGCGTGCCAGGATGTCGAAGGTGAGCTCCATTCGTACAGTTAACTGAGTTAGGACGTGTTGAAATAGTGCGACTCCGGGAAGTTAGATTA
Source organism: Clitarchus hookeri (assembly GCA_002778355.1). Taxonomy (NCBI): domain Eukaryota; kingdom Metazoa; phylum Arthropoda; class Insecta; order Phasmatodea; family Phasmatidae; genus Clitarchus; species Clitarchus hookeri. The sequence continues at coordinate 148,903 of NQII01006442.1, read as the reverse complement.
TTATACTGGAGAATTGCAGAACATGTTGGACGAAAACTGTCAGCAGGGCATCGATGGTGGCGCTGTTGATCACAGGAAGCTGTACTTACCCGTAAACCGGGTTCCGGAATTCAGCGACATGCGGATGCATGCCAAGACCGTGGCATTGTACGAGCGGCCATAGCAGATCGCATGGCCACCGCAAAACCGTTAGACGTAATGTCGCAACGAAGTGTATGCTATGACCGTCTGCAGTCGTTTACGTGAAGATTGTCTATCATCACGCGTGCCATTAGCCAGACTTCCCCTCGCACCTCAGCATCGTGCAGCCCACCTCCGGCGGTGTCGAGAAAAGGCACTTGAAGGGAAGAATGGCGAAGCGTTGTGTTCAGTGATGAGTCGCGGTTCTGCCTTGGTGCTAATGATGGTCGAGGGCGTATTTAGCATCGGCCTGGTGAGCAGCATCTGTCACGATGTATACAGCAGTGACACTCAGGACCAACTCCTAAGTTAATGGTTTAGGGAGCCATAACCTACGATGGCCGTTCGCCTCTAGTGTTAAGAAAGGGAAAAATTGACCACACGGTACATCCAGAACGTCATCCAACACGTTTGCAACCATTTTTTTCAAGGGCATGAGGACACACTATTTTCGCAGGACAATGGCCGTGCCACTCAACATGTTCTTAAAGGTGTTCGTCAACTTCTTTGACCAGCCCGATCACCATATCTTCCCCCACTGAGCATGTGCGGGACTGGGTTCTACTTCGTCTGACCTCATATCCTGCACCATTTACGACGCTTACCCAGCTTAACCACATTGTGCAATGGGCGTGAAATTCCATTCCACAGGATGATCTTCGACGCCTCTATGATCTTTGGCATAAAATAATTCTGCCTACATAGCTGCTCGAGGAGGGCACACCGAGAACTGAATGACCTCTTAACATATCTCTGCAGACGTTATTTTCCGGCGTATATCGTTGTGCCAGTGATAATGTCCAATATAGTACCTGTTTTGTATGTGAATAAAATTAGGATGTATTTGCGAAGTGTCCGCCAAGGTGTTCTTTTCTCATTTTTCATTTTTGTAGCTCGCAGCAGCTGGTCTATCTAAGATTTTCTTGCCCCTCAGTGTATAATCATGCAGGAATGTGAGCTTTTTAAAACATTAAGTTAGGCCATGAACCGATTTTTGCCACTGTTTTTTCTCAGGTAATAGGTCATGTAAACAGAAATATAATTTTTTTTACATATCGGATGAAATTTTGCAAATTTCAAGAAATTGTTATAGTGCCATAAAGCCAGGTACTGTGTATATTGCTTGAGGCCAGCGTAATAGTAAAGAGCTTTCTTAAACAGTAAATGATAGTTCCTAAATAATATTTGTCTGAAAATTATAATTGTCACTGAATATCTTTCTAAATCTGTATGTTTTAATGAAATTAAATAAAGTATAGGTATTTTCACATATTAATGTCTCTATTTTCTTCAGACAATTTGAAAATGCAAGGTTTATGAGTGTCTGTAGATGTCTTAAAATCAATTACAGTTATATCCATAAAAAACCAATGTATTTCAAATACTGTGGTGTCACAAGCTTCAGACAAGCTGCGTTTATAATAATCACAGATATTTCGAAAAACTGGTTTGTAAGGTACAAAATGTCCTGGGCTCTTTTTTATTTTCGTATAACATGGTTTACTCGTAACGTGGTCCACTTCTTGCTAATACCTCAAACAATTGAAGAAAAAAAACTAGATAACAAAATTAGGTGTGTAAATGAATGAGAACAAATCCATACTTACTGAATCAAGAAACAATTGCGTCTTTAACCATTTACTCAAGAATTTTATTTTATGTTTTTTTATTTTGGATATACACTGAAGAGCAAAAAAAACTTGTATGTGCGTGCGTATGCATATAACAGAGGTATGGAACTAATCAGAGTAATGCGATGCAGTTGGCAGTTAGATCGGTTACTGCTGCTACAATGGCAGGTTATCAAGATTTAAGTGAGTTTGAACGTGGTGTTATAGTCAGCGCATTAGAGATAGAACATAGCATCACCGAGGTAGCTATAAAATTTGGATTTTCGCATACGACCATTTCACGAGTGTACCGTGAATACCGGGAATTCGGTAAATCCATCACATCTTCGACATCGCTGCGGCCAGAAAAAGATCGCGAAAGAACGGGACAAACGACAACTGACGAGAATCGTTAAACGTGACATACGTGCAACCCTTTCTCAAATTGGCGCCGATTTCAATGCTGAGGCATCAACAAGTGCCAGCGTGCGAACTATTCAACGGACCATAATAGATATGGGCTTTCGGAACCAAAGGCCCACTCGTGTACAGGAGTTGACTGCACGACACAAAGTTTTACGCCTCGCCTGGGCCCGCCAACACCGCCATTGGACTGTTTATGACAGGGAAACACGTTGCCTGGTCTGAAGAGTCTCATTTCCAATTGTATCGGGTGGATGGACGTGTACGGTTATGGAGACATCCTCATGAATCCATGGACCCTACATGTCAACAGAGGACTGTTCAAGTTGGTGGAGGCTCTGACATGGTATGGGGCGTGTGCAGTTGGTGTGAAATGGGACCCCTGATAAGTCTAGTTACGATTCTGACAGGTAACAGATACGTAAGCATCCTGTTCGAACACCTGCACCCATACATGTCCATTGTGCAAGTAATTTGGTTTAAATCATAATAATAAGACTATTTGCCATCACAGAATATACATTCAAGCCAAGCTATAATTCGTGCAGTACTAAACAAATGTTTCTATTTTTCTTCATATCTGCTGAATAATTAATGGTGTAATTTTTATATCTGCCACCGAAAATTAAATAACCATAATATTACTTAAAAGTCTATAGCGCCAATGGTTTCACTGTGCAAGAATAGTCAAAATCTGCAATGCACCTTCTCTATTACCAGAAACAGCACATAAAAAAAAAATTTATTAGGTAGTTATTAACGTTTTTAAACTTTCTCGCGTGTATGTCCGGATACCAATAAGAGAACGTCTTGCATACAAATCTAACCCTAACTAACATCTGAAATTGGCTGGTAAGTTCGCGGTTTAACTGGATTTCTAACCAAACACTAAAGATGAGGTTGACAGGTTTATGCTTTCTGCGCATGCGCGTATCTCCAGCAATGATTGAACAATTGTCAAGAATAGTGTCAGATTTATGGTTTTTCAACAATGATGTGACGTTTATTTATGTCTTATTTTAATTACAAACTCGCGCTAATAAAAAAAAATTTAAAACCTTTTGCGTAACGTGATTCTATAGTTTCTGCGTTACAATTAAGTCAAAAGTAGTCGAGTCCGCGTGGTTCTGACGGTTAGGTAGGATGAAAATAAATTCTCTACTGGGTACATAGATAAGGTAACTGTGCAGCTGGCATACACATTCTACCTTCATATTCCCTCTGTGAAGTACGAACAAGGCTCCTCGTGGTATAACCCATGCAGGGAATATGGGGTAGAGCGATCTCGCTGATTGCGCAGAACCAAACACCTTGTCCCCACACTAAACTTTTTGTTACCAATAAGACTATCATTATCAACGTGGATACGATTTGAGGATGAAAAATTATTATGTAAACAAACGCTTCGAGACGTTGGTATATTTCATCTGACCAAATTTTAATGCAGTTAGATTAAAGTCAAACAGGTAAAAGTATTTTATTCGTCTAAAAATGATTGCGAATTAAAAACCAACACAATAACCAACACGTTCATTACTTTTGAACATGTGACTTTAACAGTTCAGTTATTTGGTGTAAGCCAATGTTCGGTGCATACGCAGCAAACGAATAATATGTCTATCTCATACAGTAAAATATAGTATATTGTAAATGTAGTTAGTATAGAAAATAAAGTAAGTGACTTAATTCTTATAATTACTGGTTCAGAAAATTTTATATCAGTAATAAAATTTAAAAGCCGACTAGCACTAATAGTTCCACTGTGCAAGAACAGTCAAAATCATCTGTGCATCTTCTCAATCGCTGGAAAGAGCACGTGATAAAAAAATTTTATTATGTAATCGTATATTTTTTTAACATTCTCACGTTCATGGCCGGCTACATGGCATACACATCGCCGTGTATAATTGGGTAAACATTAAACTAAATAACTTCACCGGCATTATTAATGTTCATGAAACACCATTGCATAAGACACTGCCAGTGAAGTGGCGTGGTATCAATCTGAAAGGAAGAAGAAAGACTACATTTTTTTTTATATGTGAAGGTTATTAGGACAACGGGTGAGGCGAATACTTTGTGCGGAACTACAAATATAACATTATACAATAATTTGTTTTCGTAAAGCTCTTTGCTGACAATTTGATACAGTAGCGCCATACTAAAATTAGCCATCTGTATTTACTCTACGGTCTACCTTATCTTTAGTCAATATATTAAACCGTAGAGGTAAATGGGATAGAGTGAGAAATCTGAGGTGCGCTTGTAATTGGACTGCTTTTCTGCCATTCTAAAATGACTTGGATAATATTTAAGGTTAGGACACTGTTTCTGTACACAAGTGTGTTGAGATGTCTGTAAACCTCCTCTAACCAATTTTTAATGCAATTAGATTAAACTGAAATGGTTAGAATTACGTATATTATTCGTATATAATGGACTGTCTTTTGAAAAGTTAAGATATAAACAAGAATGTTAACCATGTGACGCTGGCAGTTATATTGGCGTAAGATAGGTCAATGTTGGGTACATGCGCAGAAGACGATAATCGGTCCACCTCATTTTTAGTGAATGGTTTAAAGGCGCTTTAGTGATCTCGGTGGCAGATATAGCTTGCTCGGAAGGTATGCGACTACCAAGTTCTGCTTCTTCGTTAATCTATCCTAATTATGGTCCGTTAATACTGCAGTTTCTTCACAACTAGATATATAAAGCAAAAAAAAAATGAATTAAGAGTGTTTCTTAGAAAAGGTGTAGGTCTGTCATATCCGAACATATTTGGGTACAGATATCGATGCATCTCATTTGCGTAGCAAGAACGATCGTACAATGACGGGTCTAAATCAACCCTTTACATTGCTAAAATGTCAACTTTATTACGGTTCAGTGGTTTTTTTTTTATCAGTGCATTAAAATTAAGAGATTTCAACGCTCTGCCTCGTGCGTAAACGTGTGTCTTTACATTCGATTATTCTTTATCTGTTCAATAAAATGTTTTTCATTCACTCACCTTTGGATAATCAAATGATATTTTTACTGTCCACGATAAGCTGTTCCGACACAGAAATATTTGGTAGAAAATTAAACACCGCACCCTTCAACCGTAAAAAAAAAACTGAATTTTCACTTTCCTAACATAAAATTATTAAGTTGAGAAAGCTGAAATTTTTACTCATAAGAACCCCTCGAGTGACGCACGCTGATTAAAATATCTGACACTTATTTCGTAAAATTTTTAAGGTGACTTTCCATAGCTCTGCCTGCATTCAGATGTAGTGGGAATCAAACACTCTACCGTAATAATAATCCTTAAGTTTACATTTTGGTTTATATATTTCGACATGACATATTAAAGAACTTACCAATTATTGTATTTAACTCCTACTATAAAGAAGGTCCAGCATGTGAAGTTGGGTTAGGTTCGGTTTTAAAATTCCACAGATAAGCAATGTACCACAATTTCTAACGAGACATACAGATAGAAAATAAATAAAACACAATTTATATTATTTTACTTATGCTATCTTAAATAGCAATTTCGAAAAATTTAATTGTTGATATAGTTTAGATATTTTCTGAAATATATGATATTAGAAATATTCGTACCTGAGATGATACTGTTTTACAAAATAGAGGACAGAACGCACGGATAATTTAGTTTAATGTTTAGCAAGGTATTGCAAGAATACAAAGTTTGGTTGAAGAGTAGTAGATATGGCATACTAAATTAATATTTTTATAGGGCCACCTTATGAATTTTTTTTATATATGGAAAACTTTTAACGATATATCCCTACGGATGAGTTTTTGCTTTAAACACATTGACTTAGATAAGCTATGAGAACCTCATCAATGTTATTTGGTTATTATGCGTAAAGAAACAAAATCTAATAGGTTGTTTATATTGCTCGTCGATTTGAATTTTTTTTGCAATTTATTTTATGTTCCATGGTTTATGTAACTCATAAACAAATAAATATTATTTGTGAAAAAAATATTTTGCTGTCATTAATTTTTTTAACGTTTGTATGGATCATTTCGTTTTTAAAGTATTTTACATTGTAAATTAGGCAGTTTTTCATTATTATCTCTTAATGTCTTGGTTTTCAGTCAGTTTGTGATTGCTGAATGTCTAATCACGCCAGTTACGTAGTTTAATAACATTATCTTTATAGAACTTCTGAAGCAAGGGAACTGTAGTAACTGTAAGCTGAGAAAGCGACGTCAGCATCTGGTCACTTCAAGAACGTGTCTGTTCATGTAGAGGAGCGGAAACGAAAGGCAGGCGAAAGTGATGAATGGCAGTAGCGGTAGACCCCGAACGAAACACGGGAGATAAATTGACAGAGCCAAAGAAAGGTAAGCGACGGTGACGAATGTGGAGATCCGTAGTTTTTGATACTTCCCCGGGAGATTGAAATCGTTTCTCGGGAATGAAAAGCGATAGTCATTTCCTTTTGCCCATGACAAATGGGAAATGTCAGCTGGGACCCGTGTGATGGGAATTCCTCTCCTGGATGATGTTGTGTACAGATGAATACAGGTCACTCGCTTTGAAGAAATTAGGCAACTCAGCAATTGAAGTTCAAGTAATTATATTTCCATCTTATATTATCTGTATGGAATTTACCCGTGACTCTGTGGTAAAAAAGTGATTATTTAAAATATGTTTAAGCATCACACATTTCTTTAGCAGAGGAACTTAGCAGTAATCTGATTATTTTACGGTTACTTAATTCTCTCTGTCATATTCCGCCTTATCGTCATCATCTTATTATGTACTTATTTTCGCTAAGCGATGTTATTTTCGTATAGAAGTGGTTTCATAACAAATTTATTGTTAGCTTACACTCATTATTTCAACCTCCACTCGTCACGGATAGTAATGATTTATGTATATCCAGTGTTAACCGTCATGAAAGTAGAATACTGTAACTGAGGTTTTACTATCGTTCACTCTGATAGTCAAACCCGTATGACGGTTTCACTAATTAAATTAGCTGAGGCGTGGTCAGAGAAATAATAAGAAGACAGTTCAAACCGGGATAATGCAATAATCAGGCTCTCTTCGCACTGAAATGCCATGAATTGAAAAAAACTCATTTTGATGTTAATCTATGTCGTCATACAGTAAGTCAACTTACTGAAACGCATGAGGAAATTATTTGCCTCTCGCCACTGACGTTATTGTGGCAAAACTCCTACAAGGGATATAACATTGTTTAGTAGCTCTTCTTGAAGAACAAAAAATAATTATGGTTTGGCACTAGAAAGGGATTAAGGGACAGCAGAGAGAACCATTGAACTTGATTTCCATTTCTCGAATATTGTTCGATAAACTGTGTTGATAAAAATAAAATAAATGATAATGTTGAATTAATCATGAATAAATTTTAACTCTGGTTCTTAATTCACTACGTGCTGAAATTGCAAAAATTTTTGACAATAATTTTTATGGTATATTTTAATAAGTAGATAAAGTAATGCTGCCAGTTACGTTGCTCAGCATAACAAACAAAATAAAAATACCTTGTACGACAAACATAAATATTGCCTATAATATACATTTTTTAAAGTTTTTTTGTTTATGAAACCATATACATACATGAAGGTACAGTATTGTTATATTAATTAGTAGCATGTTAAATTATAAAACGATACACTTTAAACTTTTAAGGAAACGGTACTATGTGGGATGTAATATTTTGATTCTAAATAACCTCATTCCCTTTTTTATTCATTGAAAATTTATCAGAATAACAGGCAACCAGACTGGCACAGGAACGACAGTTGAATTTTAAAAATGCTACTTACGCCTTGTTTATAATCAATTATTCCTTCCAGTACATTTTTACATTCGAGGCACTTTTTTTTCTTTAAGTTGTAATATGTAATGTCAATAATCGACATTTTTTTTTTATCTTCCCGCTTAAGAAGTTATTCTTTTGCCGTGGTAAGAGGCCTTATACTGAAATGAAAGTGTGAGTGGTTTGATAACCACTTATGCTACTTTGATGATAACGAAGTTTCTATCAATCTAGTATGCGAACCCTTATAACGACAGAATTGTTTTAAAACTTATTTGATAAGCAATTAAATGAAATAAACTATTGTAATCATAATGATTGAAACCTATTAAAATTTTGACACTAACATTTTCTGAAATAAAGTAATGTACGATTTATTCTTTTATTAAGTAATTTCAAATGGAAGAAACTATTGACATTCCCAAATTATCTTAGTACTAGCAACGTTTGAATTACGCTCACACCTCCTCCTGCTGTGCCGTTGAATGACTGTATTGTCCAAAATTCCTCAACAGTTCAAGTTAAATTAATTTTAAATTGGTAATACTATTTTCACTATGACTCATTCAATCTTAGGTTTTAAATAAAATAATTCATTAAACAGGCTGTTAAAAACACAAGTAAAGAATATAAAACTGTAGCAGGTGAACTTAAAGTACGCAAGTCACAGTACATATATTATGATCGTCCATTGAGATTTATATAAAAGAATAAAATATTGCCTTGGCAGCGGGTATAAATGCTCGTAGGTATATTAACTTGATAGGAGTTCAATGATAAATTACATTTTAAAATAAAAGTTAAGAAAAAAAAATTCGAGGCAAGAGTTGTTTGTAAGGGGATTTGTTATACGATATCTTGAAAGAAGAAGAGTCGTGCCTGAGTCAATTGCTCGTCTGTATTCGTGAGGGAGAATTGGATGGTGCGTAGACGGGTGTTTGAAGGTCTTATGTTGTCAGATTTCCCTCGCCCCTAACGCACTTTCAACCCAAATCTTAGAGTTCTTTACTATTTCGTGCTCATCCCTTCATTGTGGCACTTCGTCATGAGTGTGTCGTGGGAACCAAAGCAACTGTCGTAAGGAGGGGTGTGTCCCTTCAAGAGCACGCACGGAGCTGGTATATGCAAGTGCTTTCTGCCTCACGGATATCTTCGGAGACTACGTGAACCATTTCCCCCTCTATAACAAATAGCAGTTATCTTCGTCTTCACATCATATATTTTAATGAAGATCTTATGTCTTAAGATTTCTGAAATATTGATCTTTAGGCCTAATTACGCAATTTTTGACTAACCTAGCCTTTAAAAGTACCATGTGGTTGCAGATATATTATATCCCATGTCCTGATTTTCTCAAGTGAAAAGCCTCCCAGTGTTATGGTTTACTAAGGGAAACATCCCCAATCCCCGTTCCCACCCAAACACACTTATATTCATCTTAAAATTTTGGTTCATTTTGGAAAGAGTTACGTGTCGTCCATTCAGCAATGAGTGCTACGCTTCTCATATGTGTGCGGATCGCGTTTGTTTCATATAATTAAAATAAATTGGAATAATGTAACTTGATGAAATCTTTCATCAAATAATTTTCTTGGATAAACGGGATGTTTCCAAATATGCGAAAAGTATTCGGAGAGTGTATAAAACACCTTAAAAAGAAAAAAACACAAATTGTCCCTATTAACATATGTCCTGAAGTCGAAAGTTTCCGAGTTACAGACCTTACAATGCTGTACGGGATGTATTTGTAATATTCTTCCTTGCACATTCCAGTTCGCGTAGCAGTAGCCATGTTCGTGTACCAGCTGAGATACGTCACTCTATAAGAAGTGCTCAAAATGTCCATTTGATGCCTGAATGCACGCCTGAACACGTCGCGTCATCGATTATTTGACACGTTCAAATACTCCAGGAATTTCACTTATCTGCCGGCAACCTTGTTCCACTCGCTGGAAAAGCATTGCTGTGTCAGGCATTGGAGTAACATCGACAGTGGGTTTGAGATGCCCCCGCTGGTAATAGTCCAGTGGATTGAGATCAGCGGTTCTAAACTCGAGACAATTGGGAACAGTATGTATATTGACTGAATTCTCAAGTCAGTGGGTATGTTGAAATGAATATTATTTTGTCCAAAATATTGGGACAGCATTATTTTCTAGGACACAATTTACATTGCTTAAAAATTCACATGAGGTTTATACTAGATAACTTGCAGAGTGTTCTTAGAATCTACAATTTTTTTCCTGATATTGTACTATAATGTGCCTTAAACCCATACCTTTGGTAATGATAATAAAACATAAAAAAACGTATACTGCAAACAGAGTTAGAAGTCGTGTGCTTCTCATCAGGTGCAATTTACACGAAGGATGAAATGTCGGGGCAAAGTAAATTTCACGCAATAAAGTTAAANTGTGCTTCTCATCAGGTGCAATTTACACGAAGGATGAAATGTCGGGGCAAAGTAAATTTCACGCAATAAAGTTAAAAACATGACCATAACTACACTTCATAAACGTGGTAGTCATTATATGACGACGCCCGTTATCACGCCCGTTATCGATGTTATTATAACACATAAAACGTAGCTATTTAACTAGCGATTATTGTAATTTGAAAATTACGCTATGAAATAATATAAATACAGTCATCTTAGCCTAAAAGGCAACTACTTACGTATGTGAATAGCAGCAAGTCTAATGATGTGGGTGCAACATGCATACAACAACGTATTTCCATAAGGCCTAGCAGTTGTAGATTAATGTTTCGCGTTAAGTAATATCTCAAGATATTCTTAATTATTATTCTGTAGCAGAGCAGTGTTGGAAATGTTTACAAACCTTATATCACATATTTTAACCTACAACTTTAAGTGTCATGTATTTAAATAGCATATTAAAAACTTAATTATCTTATTAATATGTGCATCTAAAATATGATAAAAATGTTTCAATGGAAACATATTTACATTTGACGGGTTAACGACGAACTTCAGTTATCGACAGGAAAATATAAATTGAATATCGAGATTTATGTTTATATATGCTGGATGCTAGAATAAAGATTTCTAAGGCGTGTAGAAACATTAAGTTTAAATGAACGTTATATTAATACTGAAATCACTGAGGATCGAATACCGCAAGTCAGACTCTGGGTGTACGCTACATGAAGATGAGATTCGCGTTTCTGCCATTAACGCAGAAATCATCACTCTAAAAATATGCCGTAACAGTCGTGTGGGAAAACTGTTAATGGACGAGACCTACCTCAACATCTAAGCAATTCATAAAGACACTTAAGCGTACCTTTGTTTTCATTCAATGAAGTAACTTTCCCAATAAGAAAATCCGTAGCGATTTTTGGCCTAAATTTTTATACCCATGAGTTGACGAACATTGGCAAGGTTATAACCCTTCCACTGCTTAATAGCGTCCACCGTTTGCTTCTTTTGAAACATGTGATATGCAGTAGTACGTTCTAATCCGTTTGTTTCAAATGTATAACANCGTCCACCGTTTGCTTCTTTTGAAACATGTGATATGCAGTAGTACGTTCTAATCCGTTTGTTTCAAATGTATAACAGATGTAACAAGCGTTTTTCACAATCTTTTTAATACTTTTTATATTTTGTTGTTTGATATAATATGCTAAATTGTGATAGTAAGACATTTGNGCGTTCAACGTTTGCTTCTTTTGAAACATGTGATATGCAGTAGTACGTTCTAATCCGTTTGTTTCAAATGTATAACACATGTAACAAGCGTTTTTCACAATATTTTTAATACTTTTTATATTTTGTTGTTTGATATAATATGCTAACTTGTGATATTAAGACATTTTAACTAAATGAATGCGAAAGGGCGAGAAAAGACTTTAAAAATCTTGGGAGACTTCTTAACAGCAAGATCTTGGGAGCTGGTGGGAATAAAATGAGGTTAAGATGTAATAGCGGTGGAATGCAAAGGTGAGGGAAACGTGAGAAAAAAAAAACTCGGCCAATGGCAACGTCTATTACTCATATCATCTACACATGTCTAAGCCCCGTGTAATTTTTGTTCATTATAATGCTGCTTTTATTATTAAAAAGTTTCAGTGATAAATTAAATAATATTAGAATTACACTCATTTTGCTAAAAACACTAAAGACTACAGCATGTTGGCTTTAATAAGACCTTGAAGGTTGGCTTACACCTTGTTCAAATTACACATGCACTAAGCGTTAGACTTAATATCATAAAATTATTCATAGTATATATTAATTATTTCATGTATTGTATTCGGCCAATGTACACAGATAAACTGGACAAAAATTAACCTTTATTATTCCTTGTAATTATAATGATCAGTGCCATTTTTTTACGAAATGAAATTTTGATTAAAAATAGTTCCATAGAAATATTTTTAGAAACTCTGGGAAAACCGGAAAATAAAATAGGTAATACATACCGTAACACCTCCATTCAGTATTGGCTTGTTTGTACACAGGAAAGTTTCACAAGAGGTAGAGAAGAAATTCCTACTTCAGCAGTCGCAACTGCCACTCGGATATGTAACATGTACGAGGTGTCCACTACGACTCGGTTTAACATTGGCATGAAACACTGTCGGGCGTCGCTAATCAATACTTAACAGCCCGCAGCTGCGGAACGCTTGTAAATGATTTAGTTTCGTACCGTGCATGTGACAGGCAGGTAAAATATGCAGATTGGCTGGTGATGTACTCGCTCTCCCTCAACCACCCTCTCACCCCATTTGACGACTCACTTTTCCCACCTGAGCGTGGACGCCACACCGTACCGCATCCGTGAAATTTGACGCACGTGTTCTAAGAGTGACCTGAATTATTCCCACTTAATATCCGTATAAGGCCTGCCTGCCACCGCCCGCTTCGAAAGCGTAACTCGTGCATGGTCATAACCTGCTTCTCGTTTTCCACGCCCTTCTACAAATGGAGAATCTGTGAAATGTGCAGCAATATTAACGTGGTTTAGTCGCGTTCCGCGCCTCATTTGCTGTGTAACCCAGTTTTCGTGGATTCTATTCCCGCGTGGACCCAGTCACTTAAGGTTCCTCGATATATATTTTTCGCTTCGCAGGTACATCGTCAGGAAGAAGCGGAAAACGAGGAGTGGTCCTAATCCCTGCTTAATATAAATGTAATATAACTTCCAGCTTATAGGTAGGTATTTGGCATTAACGTCTCATCTACAGCCAGGTCATTAGTGACCGAGTAAGTTGCTCAGGGAAGAGGATATGGNTTATAGGTAGGTATTTGGGATTAATGTCTCATCTACAGCCAGGTCATTAGTGACCGAGTAAGTTGCTCAGGGAAGAGGATATGGTGAAGGAACGGGAAGGAATCTGCAATGGAATCTGCCATGGTCTTTGTTATAGACCAACCCCAGCATTTACCTGGAGTGATTTGGTGAAATCATGGAAAACCGAAATCAGAATGGCCAGACCGGGAATCGAACCCTGGTCCTCCCGAATGCGAGTCCAGTATGTTACCACTACGCCACCTCGCTCGGTATCACCCACTTGGTGAGATGTCTCTGAAGTGCGCCACCAGGGCGCGTGTTATCGCTGAATTCTGGCAGGAAAATCAGAACGAATGGTGGATCATCGGCAGAATGCAACGTTCCGTCCGGAAGGAAGAAGGGGAAGGAGTATCTTAACAATGTTGAGTGGCCTTGAACAACATCAGCCAAGTTTGCTACCGGTGAATTTCCGCGCTCCTATCCCTTGGGGACCGAACTCGGATTGTCGTGGTTGGTGGTCAGCTGGCTGACTTCATTTTTGCAGAGGCTCTGGCGCTTCGTTGACTAGACACTTTCCATTACGCAGCCAACCGAAGGGGCATTTTGCGCAAGCCTGTTCGTCAAATCAGCATCAGAGGAGGCTGCCCGTTCCACCTATTTACCAACTTACGATATCCCAAAGTCTTATCTCTAATGGGATACTGGTTTTTTAGCCTACATCCCGAACAAGTGTTCGTGAACATATATATTTCGGGAAACATTCAACCGTTAAATTAAATCTTGCAGGTTTACAGTGCATCGTATAATCACTGAACTTAGAGGTGGATTTTTGTTGGTCAGCCAATAAACCTTTATACCNGCAGGTTTACAGTGCATCGTATAATCACTGAACTTAGAGGTGGATTTTTGTTGGTCAGCCAATAAACCTTTATACCATATCTCGAAAACTACTCGACCAACTCTCACCAAATTTAGCACTTCAGTATTATTACTATATACCATGTAAACACATGAGATATAAATTCATTAATAGCTTTTTCAAAATAGTGGCCATACTAAAAAGTTTTATTTTATATTATATATCTACCATACCATTTGGCCAATTTCGACCAGATTTTGTATGCTGGAAGTATCTCTCACAAGCAAAGTTCATTCTAACAAATAGCCAGTACTGTTTTCGTTTTGTAAGATAGCGCCACATGAACAAACTAATATTTATGTCATTTATCAGGAAANCATTCTAACAAATAGCCAGTACTGTTTTCGTTTTGTAAGATAGCGCCACGTGAACAAACTAATATTTATGTCATTTATCAGGAAACAATTCACTGATTCAAACTAAATTTGACAAACGAATAACACTACAGCAGGCCATGTAGACTGTTAAATTTTGAGTAGTTCAGTCACTTCTTTTCCAAATTCGCCGCTATATAAACATTTTAGTTTCGTATACGACTTCTACGAAACTACAAAACAAATTTCATATAATTTTTTTATGCTGGTGGTATGAATAAGAACCATGTGTTTACACAGTCCAAGTATTCAGTCTTGTATTATATAGTAAAGATCTTACTAACGTTCCCCGGTTTCATGCCAGAAGGTTTATCTGGGAATGGCTTACAAACTAAATTACGACCTAACTTAAACTAACACCCATGCCTTTGAACCCAGAACATCCCGTACCCCAGATTGGTGGCGCCCAACTGACTGCGCCACAGGAGGTTGGCTCAGTTGTCCGTAATTTTATAACAAAGCCCCACGTGAAACTTTTGCCATATCTAGGTAAACAATCAACCGATTTCTGCAAAATTTGGATAGCAGGACATATTAATTAATATGTTTTAAGTGAGGTAGATTTATATTTTCAGAATGGGAGCTGTATAATAAACATTTTACCAAAGCATGCTATATGTACGAAAATGTCTAGCCCTGGGGCTCCGCGAAGCCTTTCTGGGGGGTCCACGAAAATAGGTACTGAACATAACTAATAAAATACTAAAGGGGTACTATAAGGCTTCAGAGGAAAAATTCGTCAAAAGTTTAATATTTCAAATCTACAAAAAGTTAAGACGCGAACTGAACGAGCGACGCGAGCCGCGCCGCGTGACTCACCGCGTCCGTGTTTTGTTTGCAGCCAGCGTCAGACGACAGCAGTCATCTCGTGTGTGACATGCGCTCAGTTCAATCGTGTTTATTGTTATTAGTGGTTTTGAAATCCTATGATAATATTCGTCATAATATTGTACCTACAATTCAATTATTAATAACGAAGAATGGAGCGCTGGCTTAAAGGCCTTAAAGTTGGTGCAACAAAATCTTTCACCGATAGTTCAAAAGTGGTACTCCCAGAGAATGTGGCAACTTCCGATCAAGACAGTATTGCGACGACGTCAAGCTCTACTACAGTTTCAAGTAATACGAGTAAAATATGTAACGACACATTAAAGGCGAAAAAAAGAAAATATGATGAATCATACCTCAATCTCGGATTTGTTGATTCTAACGGTTCACCTCTCTGTATGTTATGTAGTAAACTGCTTCCTAATAGTTCTATGGTACCTGCCAAGATGCGCCGACATTTAGAAACTGTACACCCCGAATTTCAAGACAAGACTGAAGACTTTTTTATGCGTAAAAAAGAACAATTATTGAAGAGTCAAAAAACCATGATGCATGCGACCCAAACTGTGAATGAAAAGGCCACAGAGGCATCGTATTTAGTTAGCTATCGCATTGCAAAGGCAGGTGAAGCGCACACTATCGCTGAGAATTTAATAAAACCATGTGTGTTAGATATAACAAAATGTATGCTCGACGATAAATCTGCAAAGCATCTTTCTACAGTGCCGCTTTCAAACGATACCGTTTCGCGCCGAATTCATGATCTGGCAAGCTACGTCAAACAAGAACTAATTGCACGCTTACAAGGAAAACCATTCGCCTTGCAAATGGATGAGTCGACTGATGTTGCTGGTCTGGCCATCTTGCTGGTTATTGTGCGATATCCATATAAATTTTCTTTTAAGGAAGACATGCTCATGTGCTCACCACTGCCTACTGACACTACCAGAAAAGAAATTTTTAACAAACTTAATATATTTTTTGAAGAAAACCATCTTAATTGGAATGATTGCATCGACATTTGTACTGATGGCGCCAAGGCAATGACCGGTAAAACAGCAGGAGCTGTATCTCGAATAAAAAGTAAAGCGCCTAATTGTAGTTCCAGCCATTGTATTCTCCACAGACAGGCACTCGCGATTAGGCAAATGCCACCAAATCTAAAATTGGTTCTGGATGAAGCGGTAAAAATAATTAATTTCATCAAATCACGTCCACAGCAATCCCGATTGTTTTCATTGTTGTGTGAAGATTATGGTAGCAAACATAAAACACTTCTGTTTCATACAGAAGTGAGGTGGCTATCTCGGGGTAAAACTTTAACAAGGCTATTTGAACTCAAAGCAGAGTTACAAACATTTTTTACAGATAAATCATTTAATTTGAAAGACCGTTTGTATGATAGAACTTGGTTGTTCAGACTAGCTTTTATGGCAGATATATTTCAAAAGTTGAACGAATTAAATTTGTCATTACAAGGTAAACAGACAACAGTGTTCAACGCTAGTAACCAAATTACTGCATTCAAAAGAAAATTGGAGTTTTGGATTATTTGTGCTGGTAAGAGAGTGATAGAAACCTTTTCAGTGCTCAGTGAGTTCGTTATAGACTCAGAAATCTTGCAAGATGATTTGTTTGAAGAATTGGTCCAATATCTCAACTCCGTACGCGCATCTTTTGAGACGTATTTTCCCAAAAAACAGAATACAAAAATTAAAATGAATTCATGGATTCAAAATCCTTTCGTATCCAACTTGCAAAAGCCTGAAAGTATTTCAAACGAGATTTATGAATCATTTTTGGAAATGACATCAGACACAAATATGGAATCACTATTCAAAACAATGCCTCTGAATGATTTTTGGTGCAGAATTCGTGATGAGTATCCAATTCTTGCCTCAAAAGCCCTGACTGTTCTTCTCCCGTTCCCAACTACATACTTATGCGAGACAGGATTTTCAACCTATGCAGCTACAAAAACAAAATACCGCAATAGACTGAATGCCGAACCTGACATGAGACTTCAACTCTCTTCTATCGAGCCTGACATCAAAGAATTGATGAAAAATAAAAAACTATTTCCTACCTCCCATCAATTATTTCAATGATTATTAACATAATTTGATTATTAATAAAGAATTACAAATAAATCGATGTTTGATTATTCTAGGGTTCCGTCAAAAACTCCGCTTCCCAAAAGGGTTCCGTAGCTAAAAAAGTTTGAGAACAGCTGGTCTAGCCTATTATAACATAACTTTGTGTACTGGCAGTATCTTACTTAATGTCCTCCACTTACGAAAATCACTACATGAAATATAATGGGGGGTTTAATTCCATATTTACAGGGCCAATCAACCAATTCGCACCAAGTTTTATACGCAAGAGGAAAGTATACTGATTAGAAAAATCAGTAACTTCTTGTTTTTATGTTGCCCTTTCGACCCTCAGGTTCTTCAACTAACGGAAAGTTCTCAAACGTAAGTACCACTTAAGAATATTTGACATGTACGTTACTTTACATAGGATGCCTATGCTGAGTTTTCTCCTTAAACCCCCCAACTAAAACCTTCGTTTCTTTACCCGTGCACTCTTCACACCTCAAACGCTATTTTCAGATGTTCTTAGCAGACAAGAAATGTATGTATTTAATTCATTATTTTGTTTGCCTGCATGCTGTGCAGCGTTGCCAGTCTCCCCATACCAGCTGTTAATATTGGACAGAAAAGAAAATGAGCAAGTTTTGCATTTATACACCGCACATATTCGTAGCAACAATATTTTCCTGTGGTATTTCTTTAATACGAGTGATGCGCATCGTGTCAAATCCATGGTTGACAGACTCGAGGAATTGAGGCGAGCCAGGTTTACTCAAAGCACTTTATTCCCACCTGACATATTCATTCCAATGCTAATCCGTCACCACTAAGTTCACTGCTTTATAAAAGAAATCAACTTGAGTCTATAGGTTACGGTCAGCAAGACTAAAAATATTTTTATAGGGTGTGCGTATTATACTCTAATTCTTTACAAGGAATTGAGCAAGAAACTTTAGCATGCACTGCATCTGCTTCTGTGACATTACGATTTGTATATATTCAAGTATTGTTATGTTACAACAGTCCAGAATTTTACCATTAACAAACACACAATAGTTTTTGTATTTCATATAAATACATTACCCATTTAACTTTTAAAATTTATTGGCTCCTGAGCAGCATATTATTTTGTGAACCGTTTACTATTACATTCCAAAATTAATTATTTTAAGTTTTCTAATTTGATTGTTGCAACAGTACAAAAATTAGATATTCTAGAAACATATACATTCCTTACATATTACGAGAGAGGGTTGTAAAGTTTCCAGAAATACTTACCGAAGCATTTTACAAGAAGTAGTGAACATGTACTGAACTAAAAAGAGCACTTCAGTAACAATATTTATACTACGTATTTGCACACTAAAAGCCAGTGGCCCGTTAATTTAATATTATCTAAACTAGGTTAAATATACTCACTGTGCGTAGAATTTAGCGGTACAGGTGAAGAACGTATTTTTCCTTTATTTTTATATTTTATTAACCAGCAACGGTACATTGCGGAACCTACAAAGAACTACCTCTTAGAGGTTGCCATGTCAATTTATTTCTCATCGGTATAAAAGCGGACTGCCATAAAAAATACGCAAGTAAACTTATCTGAGAAAGCTATAGGAAGAAGGGAAATAGTAAATCTCTCGCTTAGATAGTGTGCTTTCCTCTTATAAGGAAAGAAGCCTGATTTTGTTCAAAAGGGAGGTGCAGCTATTCAAATAACTTTTTTAACGTGCATTTTGTCTAATATAGCAACCAATTTCAGCCTCAGAGTAAGTTGTAGAAAANTATACATTCCTTACATATTACGAGAGAGGGTTGTAAAGTTTCCAGAAATACTTACCGAAGCATTTTACAAGAAGTATTGAACATGTACTGAACTGAAAAGAGCACTTCAGTAACAATATTTACACTACGTATTTGCACACTAATAGCCAGTGGCCCGTTAATTTAATATTACCTAAACTAGGTTAAATATACTCACTGTGCGTAGAATTTAGCGGTACAGGTGAAGAACGTATTTTTCCTTAATTTTTATATTTTATTAACCAGCAACGGTACATTGCGGAACCTACAAAGAACTACCTCTTAGAGGTTGCCATGTCAATTTCTTTCTCATCGGTATAAAAGCGGACTGCCATAAAAAATACGCAAGTAAACTTATCTGAGAAAGCTATAGGAAGAAGGGAAATAGTAAATCTCTCGCTTAGATAGTGTGCTTTCCTCTTATAAGGAAAGAAGCCTGATTTTGTTCAAAAGGGAGGTGCAGCCATTCAAATAACTTTTTTAACGTGCATTTTGTCTAATATAGCAACCAATTTCAGCCTCAGAGTAAGTTGTAGAAAAAGTTGTAAATTTTAAATTTTTTATGGACGTTATGATATATGCCATGATTTAAACTAGTAATTTGGGAAATAACTAGCAAAAGTGTTTGTCGTATTTCAGTTAATATACTGCCACCGTTATCAAATGTTGAGAGTATAGTACGTCTTAGATATTATTCATATAAAAATTACTTAATGGGCAGCCAAATAATAACGTATTTGTTGAGTTCTGCTTGTAGCAGGTATTTCCGGAAATTTCATTACAACAAATGCACGTTTTGGTAATACAAAAATATTAGTAAAAATTATTAAATTAACACAGTAAGAAAAATGTTAACTTGATGCAAACTTAAATTCATTTCAATTATTAATATTTATTATCTTCGTACAAACGCACATTGCAATAATATCGGCAGTTTAAAGGCTGTTTCACACACTACAGTGGGTTATCTGATGTCTTGCTGATTTAAACTTTTAAAAAGAAAACCTATTTAAACACACTTATTGATATTTAATTATTTACTTTACTTTGCACCACAGATATTTAATCTCATATATTAACGTACAACATGTAAAAATTTAAATTTTTATTAATGTAAAAATTACTATTTTGATCTTTTTGATGTCTTATTGCACTACACGTTAAGGTGCGTAGTTGAAAAAATGCATTTTTATTATTCTATCCAAATTCATCGTTACAGCCAAGAATTCTAACAATTTTTCTGCTCTGTGCATTTCCCTAAAACTACAATTACTACCAAACGTTGCATTCGCAGTGGTTGATAAAGCTTTGTAAAATTAAAACATTTTTTCAAATTATAAGGCTGAATTTCTCTGTGTATAATGTAAGTAATTTGTTTCAAACTTGGCTTTTTGAACATAGTACAACTGTTAGATACACAAAGACATTAATAAATAACACCTACTCAGAAAGGTGTAAGTAACACATAAATACGACAGCACCACAAATTTCGCATGTGTAGATAGATACGAAGAAACCAAGCCGATAATTGTGCGTGTAAAACCTCCGTCAAGACTTATTAATTATTGAGCAGCAAGTCGGGTAATGTAATTGCTTTGGGGTCTCTTATAATCATGAGTACATGTTTTGTTTAACCCTTTCAGACCCACATTAATTTACGGTTTAAAATGTTGCAAACAAAAAATGTATGATGTGTGCTGACTGTACTTGAGGCGACACCGCGCTTGTTTCGTTGTCATAGCGAATAAGCTGTAGGCTATATATTCGACTACAGTTATACAGTATGAATCGGTTATGTCCTAGACAAGTAAGAGAGTTTGCGAATAATTTACCCATAGTTAAGATCATTGATCATTGACCTTCGCAGAGTGCAGTACAGACCAAAAATTACCTACACGTGCGTAATGTACACATCTGTGTACACTGGGTCTGAATGGGTTAATGTTTTTGTGCACAACTGTGCAATGTAATGTCTAAATTTTAGGTATACAATTTTTATAGCAGAAAAGAGACCATTTTTGTGAAAGAATGCTTGTTCGATCTCGCTTTAGTTTCGGCAGTGAGTTGAGTTTTCCGCCGTATTCTAAAAGAAAAGTACGTTGTCCTTGAGACAGTGTGTTTAGTACACATTTCCTGTTATGACTACTGAACTAATAAATATATTTGATTTCCTATATATTGCGCGTTTTGTGGAAACATATCTAAGTAGACAAATTTGATAAAAGTTTTTAGGACACTGTAATTGTTATTATAAACATGTGTATGTGGGTGTAAAAAGGTTATCTTGTTTGAAAAGAGCTTACTTTAAAACTAGTGAATTGTTTTCACTGACAAATTTCCTCGTACGAGGCATTTAACAAAATGCTTATTACCATTGGATGATCTTAAGAATTATGAAAATTTTGAAAATTGCTGCAAAGAGACGTANATTTAACAAAATGCTTATTACCATTGGATGATCTTAAGAATTATGAAAATTTTGAAAATTGCTGCAAAGAGACGTATAAGAATCATTACATTTAAGTGTAACTTTTTAAAAAATTGTAAATAATATTTAGTTGTTTTTATTTTCGATTTGTTACTTATTTACAAACAAAGGTTAGCCTTAATACAATAACCGCTGTTTAAATCAAACTCTGAATAAATAATAAAATATATACAATTCACACTTACACTATCTAGAACTTCAGTCTACCTAAGAGGCTGAAAGTTGATAGTTGTATGAGAATTTTGTATTTGTGGAAGAGGCTACGTAACAAAGAAACAAATAAATTGTGAAGAACAGCGTTAGGGAGATAGATATAACCCATACTAAATATCTGTTTCTGTATATCATCCACCAACGCCAAGTTTAAGATGTGAGCAGCGGTACTACCACACTTGAAATAGATTATCTGCAGAAATCTGCAATAATGAATAGCACACACTGGTATCTGCGTTTGTGTTTATCGTACGTACCAACGAAATTCCCCTTAAGTTCAAGGGCTTCTCAAATAAGAGAAAAGGTCTCACCAAGTAAAATTTCTTCCAAGTCTTCAGAAAAGATATCGGGAAATATTTTGTGGAAATATTGATTAATAATTCCTTATCACATAACATATTTCACTCCACATGAGTACGTGCAAATGTATGACGATTTTTATAGAATTATCATGTGCGCTTTTTCATTTAAAAACAGTTCTTCCTGACATCTCTTATTTCGGTTTATTTTTCGTTCTATTATCTTGATCGTATCTTGTCGCTGAAATTGAACAATCAAATTATGGTTGCCTAGCTAGCCAGACGTAACTTTGAGCGTGTAATATTTCTGGTAACACATGCATGAGNAACAATCAAATTATGGTTGCCTAGCTAGCCAGACGTAACTTTGAGCGTGTAATATTTCTGGTAACACATGCATGAGGCATTTGTATACACCCCAACACAAACAAAAAAAACGTTGCAGCTTATGGTGAAATTAATATATTTTTTGTACAGTTGACCATATACAACTTTGAATTCCTTTGCGAATAACTCTTGAAACAAAATCTGAAAGGCAATATTTTGAAAAGTAATAGAACTGATAATAATGGAATGATTATACTGCGAAACTAAAAGGTAAATAATTTAATTGGCACCACAAGTTATTTCCCTACTACTCCACGAAAAATATCCATCTGTGCCATAACAATTTGGTACTACTACTAGTTAGCATCAANTTCTTATAAATGTGTACCGTTCAACGACGTGCTACGCATCCTGCAAACATTCGACTGACCACTTAAAATAGAAGAGTTTGAAAGGTACATCAACACGTCTATTGCCGACATTTTTGTTTTGTACCATAGTTTGTTGCGCGCCAGCGTACAGTACTAGATGTTGTGGGTTTAAGTCCGAGGTAAAGTGTGGATGTATTAATTTTTCAGCTACACGTCTTTAAAAATGTATTGGCATGATTACGAAATCATTACAAAGGTGAGTGTGAATGACCTCAATATCATAGCAGATACTAAAAATTAATAAAGCATCTTTTTACTCAGTTTGTAAAAATATTTTATTCAATATCAAGTGCTACCAGCAAAAAGCAATTTAACATAAATGAATTAGTTTCACTGTAATTGCACATTTTTACATAAAACTACGCATTAACATTAAAAACCAGTAAGCGAGACAATTGTGCGAAAATATGGTTTGCAGCGGTTGGTGATACAACCGATAGACATATCTTTACGAAGTTAATTAACTTATTTGTTTGCCAGTCAGTAGAATATTCCTGAAAAGTTTAATTAAAAATAGTCTACATATAATTAAAACCTTCAATATTCCAACACCTAACAGAGTTAGAGTTTCAAGCAATCTTACTGTTTGTATTTTGCTTATTTTGTCTTTATTTTCTGCTTGCGCAGTTAAGTAAATGTTTGCCTTTTCTACCACTTAAGTACAGTAAATATGCATACATTTCAATAAACAAATACCAAAACAGTTATAATTCTATCTTAAATATATGTACAAGTTATTTGGTAACCTGGACTTACTGACAACAAAGTATTATGGCACACAATGATTAAGTGATTGATTGAAAGGTTTGGACGAGTCTTAGCATAAGAGAGGTCTTCAGAACCAATGTGGTGTGGGTGAAATGAGATGGACATGGAGCAGCGCCTGAACGCAAGTTGGGGAAAACGGGAAACCCCGAGATAACCCTCCAAACTCGATTGACACATGCAAAAATCCCGGTTGACCTCGCCAGTAACCGAACCCGTATCCCATTGGTAGCAGGCGAACTGCCTCACCCGCGGCTTTCGACGTGATGTAATAACATTTGTGAACTGTATACTTTTTTTTCCAAGAAGCAACTTCCAGAAATCAAACCAATGAAAATAATATAATAAAATGAATAGTTAACAACACTTATTTACAAGTGATATATTAGAAAACAAAAACACTCACCACAGATTGAATAGACCAGTGACGATGAATAAAAATAAAGAAATCATTAGGCCTCCAAAACACAAAATTTAAAAACTACAGTGACGTAATCAGTTAACAACCAAATAATTTAAAAGTAAATAACAATCGAATACAGTTTGATAGCATACTATTAGAATATGGTGATAACATTAAACTATAAAGACCCAAGATTATGATGTGACAAATAAGCATGAATAATTAAAAATTCTAAGGTACAAAAGTATTCAGTTGTAACCAATTATTACTGAACAAGACATGAGCATATAATGTTAAGGTACAGAGTGACTATAAGAATAAGCAGTGATACCAATATCTTGGCGTGGAGAACAAAAAGTCAAAATAAGAGAAAATATACTGAAATGTTCAGCTTAAATATACTTATTTACAAGTATTCCTAATTAAAACTATTAGTTGCTCAAATGACACCATGTAATATTCATGATTCCAGTTGCTTCGACAAAAAATATGGTATGTAATAGTATAAGTTAATATAAAATAAAGATAATGTATGTGATAGTATAAGTACAAATAAAATTGGACAGCAATTTTACAAACTGATAACTCATACTACAAATATGTCTAAACATAGCCTTGTTAACAATGTTTATTCATGTTTTTGAGGTTGTTTAGGGAAAAGTAAAAGTAATCATAGCTTACTAATTAAAAAGTGATTATGCAAAACCAATGAGTGACACTTTAGAGTACATGTATCAGCAACATATAATCTAGCTTCAATATTTTAAATGGCTGAGCTAAGCAAGAGCTGGCGCTATCACATTCACTAAATATTTCTTGCTTACTGCAGCTGTAATGGTGTGAATATTTTGCTCTTTCATCATGTGTGTCATCACTGTCACTATCCAGCTTGATTAAGAACTGACCTACTGCGAACTCCATAAGGCAGTCGTTCTTCCAGTACTCTTCTTCAAATCCTTCAACGTGTCTGCAATATCCNAAACTACAGTGACGTAATCAGTTAACAACCAAATAATTTAAAAGTAAATAACAATCGAATACAGTTTGATAGCATATTATTAGAATATGGTGATACCATTAAACTATAAAGACCCAAGGTTGTGATGTGACAAATAAGCATGAATAATTAAAAATTCTAAGGTACAAAAGTATTCAGTTGTAACCAATTATTACTGAACAAGACATGAGCATATAATGTTAAGGTACAGAGTGACTATAAGAGTAAGCAGTGATACCAATATCTTGGTGTGGAGAACAAAAAGTCAAAATAAGAGAAAATATACTGAAATTTTCAGCTTAAATATACTTATTTACAAGTATTCATAATTAAAACTATTAGTTGCTCAAATGACACCATGTAATATTCATGATTCCAGTTGCTTCGACAAAAAAGATGGTATGTAATAGTATAAGTAAATATAAAATACAGATAATGTATGTGATAGTATAAGTACAAATAAAATTGGACAGCAATTTTACAAACTGATAACTCATACTACAAATATGTCGAAACATAGCCTTGTTAACAATGTTTATTCATGTTTTTGAGGTTGTTTAGGGAAAAGTAAAAGTAATCATAGCTTACTAATTAAAAAGTGATTATGCAAAACCAATGAGTGACACTTTAGAGTACATGTATCAGCAAGATATAATCTAGCTTCAATATTTTAAATGGCTGAGCTAAGCAAGAGCTGGCGCTATCACATTCACTAAATATTTCTTGCTCACTGCAGCTGTAATGGTGTGAATATTTTGCTCTTTCATCATCTGTGTCATCACTGTCACTATCCAGCTTGATTAAGAACTCACCTACTGCGAACTCCATAAGGCAGTCGTTCTTCCAGTACTCTTCTTCAAATCCTTCAACGTGTCTGCAATATCCNCACCTACTGCGAACTCCATAAGGCAGTCGTTCTTCCAGTACTCTTCTTCAAATCCTTCAACGTGTCTGCAATATCCCACCCAGTCTGTCTTTGTTACGGCTTCTACGGCTTATATTGTTAGCCTCTAAGACTTGCAGTGGTAAAGCTCCAGTCGTGTTGTGAGCTCTGATGTGGCGTTTAATCTTAACCCAGGCTAGTTCTATGGCATTGAAATCGCACATATATGGGGGTAATCTAAGTACAGTAGGGCCATGTTGCTGGAATATTCTGTTGACAGCGAATATTTTTTCTCTTGTTCGATGGTTTTCAAGCAATTCAATGAGAGTAGCTTTTCTCATTGTTTCGTCAAGAGACCCCTTTTCCTTGTAGCCACGCCACGATTTCTTTCTTTGCATCATATTTTGACGGTGGCCTTTCTTCTTGCTTCGAATAATATGGTGCATTGTCCATAACTATTATGGAATTTGATGGCAGATTTGGCAAAACTTACTGCAAAATCCACTTCTCGAAATTCAGAGCATTCATCTGCCTGTGATAATCACCTGTCGTCGAATTTTCATTGCAAATTAACTGCCCGCCCAGAAGAAAGCCTTCTTGCGACCGGATATGCACAACAATAAGTCTGTTTGCTGCATTGCCACTTTCTACCCATCCTTCAACGTCACTTTTCGTTTGCCAGAACTTCTTAAATGTCAAGTTAGTGTCAATCCACGTTTCGTCAATGTAAAATATGTTCGTGCCTTCTCTTCTCAGCTGTTTCATTGTNATGTCAAGTTAGTGTCAATCCACGTTTCGTCAATGTAAAATATGTTCGTGCCTTCTCTTCTCAGCTGTTTCATTGTAATCAAATACTTTGAACGCCACATGACGATGTCAGCTCTTTCATCAAGAAACACTCGCTTCTTTTGTGATCTTTTCNAATCAAATACTTTGAACGCCACATGACGATGTCAGCTCTTTCATCAAGAAACACTCGCTTCTTTTGTGATCTTTTCCACAAGAAGCCCGTCCTTGAGCAGTCTTCGTAGATACGACTGAATCCAACTACACCCAATCTTTTCACGCAGAACTGGCATAAGTTTACCTACAGTTGGTGCGATTTTCTTGACGACGTAAAATTCTCTTATAGTGTCCCTTATCACACGCCTGTCAAAGCTATTGATAACAATTTTCATTTTTTTTTTTTCCTGAAATGACAGAAAAATGTATACATAAATTTCTTTTCAAGGCACTTTGTTTAAGGTTTACTATACACAATACATATAAACATATAAATGTATACCGGCAATGCATGTCCCAAAGCTTCTGAACAATAAGTAAATGAAATAATGAATGAATTTCACTTCCCTCTGAATTTGTTCTCTTTGAAATACTCGGATTTATTACCATATTTCTTTGTATTATACAGGTAAATAAAACAAAATATGAAGCGCCTTTTCTTTAAAATATATGTTTTAAATTAAGTTGCGATGTGTGCTTATAGAATTACAAACTGTATGTGTAAAAGTGCCACAAAATAATTTATCTGGTTAAAAATGAGATATATATATGTATATATATAATTTTATACATAATATTAAGAGCTCAGTTTTTGGACCGCCGATTGCGCAATTAACATCAATATAAAATTTTTTATATTTAGTACATTTTAACAGATACTTCTAGTATTGAAATACAATAACGAGTACCTTCAACAGGCATATTACAAATTGCAATTAAATAATTATGAGGACTATGCCAAATTTACAATTTTTAAAAAAATATGTTGAATGGTTTTGGTTGACTGAATATATTACTTGCAAATATTAGTGAAAGGTCACGAATGACACTTTACTATTGGTGCAATGTTTGAAAAGCATACCAGTTCAGTTGAGAAAATAAACCTTGCTTTGATGCTGTTACGTGAGGTAACAGTCAATCTGTCAAAATGACTAAAAATTTACATGAATTCATCACATTGCAGATGTAATAAGGGCTCCGACCGTCTTGGGTGTGAAGTGCATTACAAGGGTTTGGTACAAAACACATTATTCCTAAACAATTAAATATTCTGTATGGGCGTTCAAACACCATATTTAAAGTTCTCATTAAATCTACAAGAATGATTTTTGACGTAAAAATGGCTTAAATGGGTGCTTTCAGAAACGGCTTCAGCAACAGATTTTTGTATACAAACACTTAAGAGTTGTCTTCATAAACATATCGTACTTTCTTCTTATTAGTGTGGCTTTAAAATAGCTATGTCAACCCCTGAAAGTCACGTGTAGGTGAGTCACAGTCAGAAAGACAGCATGCAATTTGGGTGCCTCGTTGGTAAAGGTGACGAAGCTAGTGAGGAGTGAACAAGAGTTCGCCTTAGAGTCCGCCCGTTTTGAAGACTCGAATACACAAAATAATTGCAGGTAGTCGGAACCCTTAATAGGAGATACGGTGAAAAGTGTAAGTATTGTGTTCTTACCTTCGCTTTCCTGGAGTTGTTTGAGTCTCGTCAGGTCTCTCTCTCTCTCTACTTTGCTTGCAAATTCTTTCGATAGACGCCTTACTTACTTACTCCCATGTACTTTGCAGCTCTCTCTGTAGCTTTGTCAATAGGAACAAACTAATATTTATTCCTTGCCTCTTCATCACAAGCTTCTACAACACTCCTGTTGACTTCTCTTTCCTTGCTGTGTATAACTTGTTCACACCACTTGGGCCACGTGCTACTCGCCATTGTCCACAGTCCGTCACTACTGCGAGGAGCGAGGGGTAATGTGTTTTGTAAGGCACGTAGCACGGCGTGGAGGTGTGGCCATAGCCTTCCTAAACCCCTAACACACCTTGCGGCAGGCCTTCCTGACCAACGCTCTGCGAGCCGTCACGAGTCTTGGCGACAACACCGTTTGCAGGAAAATAGCCATAAGGAAATTATTGTTCACACTCATACTTTATGAAATCATCACTGTGTCATTTTTTTTCCCAAACATTTTCGATTGTGATTAACAAAATGTATGGCAGCTTTGTGACAAAAATATTGTAGTCAAACTTCATAATTTGATCGTAAAATGTGTCACTTGCAAACAAGAATCTTAATAATAGCATTCGCTGAAACGCGGGAAAAGAGTTTAAGTGCATGTTGCAACAAAATAACATGTGAGAACGTATCTATAGACTCTAAAATATTTTGTTGCATGAGATGGCTGAGTTTTCTTTGTTGAAAACATCAAATGTTGGTTTTCTGCAAAATAGCTCGTGCACTAAGCAAAAATAAAGTATTGGAAGGTAGAAAGTAGAATTATATAATTTTATAGAAATTTATATAAATTTACACCTGGCACTTTATTTTCCTACCCCGGAACTCAAATTCAGGCTTTATTTTAGTAATAAATTCTTAAACTTAAGGAGCTTTATTGTTCAGTAATCTACGATTCTTTAACAGTGGTACCGAGAACACCTTTGCATGTTTCATTTTACCAATATTGTCAAATAAAACTCCTGTTTCACATACTCAGCATGATTATAATTTCATTTTGGCAGGTACTCGAAACAAAGTGGCATTCATGTTAGCTGCTACATTTTAAAGGAAACGAAAATCCGTTAAACTTTAAATCATAGCTAGAGCTAAGTGAATCAATTGCAAGGCTTGACAATCTCCCCTAAACCCATTAAGCTACAGAAATATTCACTAGTCGTGTAGCAAATCTTGAAATTAAGCTTCCTTGGATTTAATAACAGAAAACAGAGTGATGTGTTTCCCGAACAACGAAATTTGTATTTCGTAAATTTAATCAGAGATGATTTCAAACTCCATCAGGAAGTTAAACAGGCTGATAATAATAATAATTACTCTGCATTTACACGAAAACAGAATGCGAACGTAACGCAAATATTTAAGTAGTTCAATCNCCCTAAACCCATTAAGCTACAGAAATCTTCACTAGTCGTGTAGCAAATCTTGAAATTAAGCTTCCTTGGATTTAATGACAGAAAACAGAGTGATGTGTTTCCCGAACCACGAAATTTGTATTTCGTAAATTTAATCAGAGATGATTTCAAACTCCATCAGGAAGTTAAACGGGCTGATAATAATAATAATAATTACTCTGCATTTACACGAAAACAGAATGCGAACGTAACGCAAATATTTAAGTTGTTCAATCNAATAATAATAATAATTACTCTGCATTTACACGAAAACAGAATGCGAACGTAACGCAAATATTTAAGTTGTTCAATCAAAGTCCCTTTCGATGGCGACATTCTTTCTCCGAGCCAGCAAAAAGGGGAAGAGATAGGCTGGCACAAGCTCGCAACTTTGCAGACACGTCCGGGCGACTGCCTTGACAAGTGGTTTGCTCGGCGTGCAGACAATGGAACCTTACACTGCCTCCAACGACGCAGCCCCTTACGAACGCCCTTCAATTTCGTCGCACCTCTCTTGCAGGCGTGTGACGGACAGGTTCATACGAGCCTCCCTCTCCCCCCTGGACAAACTCAACAACCACGCACCAGTCAACCCCCTGAGTAACTTATTAAGTGCAACTTCTATCAAATGTCTGGGAGGCCTGAGGGGGTGACATGTCTAGTGGGGAGCCACGGGTTTGGTAGTAGGTGGAGTGAGAAGGGGAGCAACGTGAAATCAATCAAACGGGAGCTATCCCGGCGAAGTAACAAGGACGTGGCGGAGAGGTTGGAATGGGGGGAGGGTAGACTATTGTGAAAGTTTCATTGTATTCGACCATTGTACNCAAGGACGTGGCGGAGAGGTTGGAATGGGGGGAGGGTAGACTATTGTGAAAGTTTCATTGTATTCGACCATTGTACCCGGAGCCCGTTGACAAAGGACGAGCGTCAACGCGGGACGCTTTCACGGGAAAATGTGTTTTGCAGCTGTTGAGTGGGTGCGCTCATTCTTCCTCATATCTGGCGACGATGACGGTGTTTTGGAGAGCGAAAACGCCCAACATTACATATTGAATCTCCCAAATTTTCGAGCGGAATTTAAGTCTTAAACACCGTTCGTTCGTTGCATTTTCACAAACTTATTCCGCTACAGGCAGAATAATAACTATAAAATAAAAAATAATAGTTTTGTTTATAAATGCTCATAAATTTGCCCAAACCGAGAAATTTGTAAATCACCAAACAGAGTTATTTGTGTTGACGCATGGTATTCGAAATTTATTTGTCTTGAATCACCTTTGTAATCAAATAGAGTTTACAAAAGCACTATTATTTATAATGCAAATAACTTAATTTTGGCGTACTGTAATCCTCGACGATTTCTACTTCTTGTTGTCTGCATGCAATGTATATTTATGTAAGACCAGTTAGTTTGAGATGGTTAATAAACAGTGTTTCGCTGTAAGATTTTTCTCTATTTAGATGTGTTTTATACCTAGTTTTAAACTCAAGATACTTGGTATGAAGAGAATTNTATACCTAGTTTTAAACTCAAGATACTTGGTATGAAGAGAATTTAAATTCAATGCATTTTCAAGACACTGTCTTAACAGCTGTCAAAATTTTAATGCGATATTAAACAAAAATGTGTATAGTTTAATGAATAAATTTGAAAATGTTCACCAATAACATAAAATTTCAAAATGTCAATTAAAAATGCATTTTAGCTGCCGAATAAGATAAACCTAGAGACTGAAAATAAGTAATCAAACGTAGAATGAAACAGGTTAAGGATAAGTCGGAATTAATTCGAGTAATTGGTAACTTTAAGTAGTAAATATGAACAAAGAGTAAATTATTGTTATGGTTTTTAATGTATTGTAAATAAAATACCTCCTGACTTCAGTTTTTTTTTGTGTATGAAACTTTTCCTACAATTTTTATTTTAGTACGATGCATTNATAAAATACCTCCTGACTTCAGTTTTTTTTTGTGTATGAAACTTTTCCTACAATTTTTATTTTAGTACGATGCATTATTTAGAGCCTTTTAAATTTCTTAATTATGATAGAAATTTCTTCCCATAAAAGCTAAGAATGTTCTGAAATGTTATGTTTTTCTCTTGAGTACTGTAAGTTTCCCGTGTACCTATTCAACATCTTGAAGAAATTATCACTTGCTACTAAATTTTATGTTGTTATCTTTAATCTTATTAGTTGCAAACCGGCAAAGACGCGTTTGCTTATTTGACGGAGTCCACTACATAAAATTTCACAATACTATAAGCGTCATGCAAAACAAATATGTAAAATTTATTGCAAAAGTTCTTTCACTAATAGTTGTTACTTATTGTCACGTATATTAAAACAAACTTCTGCGATGTAGAGTAATATTAAATGCTTGGAAATAAACAAAAATTGCACACAATAAAATCTTTGTTGATATCACGTATTTCCATTACGTATAAACATCACATATTACGCATAAATTCTTTGTTTTCGTGTCATAATTTCAGTTTCAGATGTATTATTGGAAATGTTTGACTATACAAAATGTACAATTTACTAGTTGTTAAATACATTTGGATGTAATTTTTAAGGCGTGCTATTTATTGCTTACATAGTAAAGGAAACTATTGATAAAATATACATACGATCCTGACTTTTTGCAAGAATCAGATAATACACAGTTATGATTGTGCACAAAAATATTAAACAACTCGTAAAATGTAAATTTGTTAAACTCGTACATCGTCAGTAATTAGTACGAATCTGAAATTATGTCGCGGTAACGAAGAAATTCTGCTAGAGGGTTGGAGCCGAGCCTTAAACGTCATCCCTTTAAAAGTTTCTGGAAAGGAAAGACGGCATCGTCCCTCGGCTCAGAGGTGTCGAAGGGCGGGTGATAGGACGTGGCAATCCACCCCTTGCACTTACCTCATCGAGTCTGGGCGGCTAGCCCGTTTGCGTAACTGCAGTCGGCACTGGAGGGCACCGGTACGCGATTCTCTCCAATAAGAAGCTGCCACTGAGGGTGGAAGAAGAAGAATAAGAAGAAAACAGGAAGGAAGAGGGAACCCAGAGGCCGTCATCGACACCTGTTTCCTCCGGACCAGAAACGAGAGAAGCATAAATAAAGAGGGGGGAAGAAATTGAATAACGCGGTGGAGAGGGTCTTGTTGCGACATTTGTGCGAAGGGAGAAATGTTTCTTCCAGCCCTGCACGGCTCCAGAGGCCCTGGAATGCGTATCCTGCCTCTTAACTCCAGTATGCACGTAGCAGTGCCGCTTTCTGGCGTGAAAGGAATATTAACAACTTATCATTTTTATATGGCTGCGTCGTGCTTCCATGCTCTACTTACTTGTATCTTTTTTTTTACTTATATCATTGTTTTCCCACGATGCGCAGAAAAACATTCACAAATATTACGGTTTAAAGGTTTTTTAAATTCAGAATTGTATTTACCCGTACAGGGAAAATTTAAGTCATCGTAACTATTTGATGCTAATTTTTAAATACTCTATTACTAATATGTAAATAATTTTATATATTACCTTTAATATTTCAAGGTACGTTTCTTGGGATTTGGATTACAGGGATGCAGCTATCATTTTACAATATTCTTCTCAATATTGCGTCCTGTGGATGGAGAAGATTGAACATAATACAATATTGTTAGTCTTATATCTTCAGTACATTCTTCGTCAATTATTTTTATCGTGACTTAACGTAACACTAACTATAAAAAAGTTTTGTAAATTTAGTGAAATTACTGTGGATGCAAAATGTATCTGACGGCACGCTTAGTTGACCTTATCCAGTGACCACGTTGGCCACAGACCACTCGGTGAATGTAAACAATATGCAAGTAATTAGTACAGAGTGCAAGTGGAAACGAAAGATTGTCTCTTAGTAGGGTGACTATGGCTTGTCATCAGCGATATAATATTTTGTGTCAGATCTCCTTGTATACTTATTAGTAAAACCTTGTGTAATTCCAGCCACGACATGTCAGAGCCATCATCCGTGCTAAATGTGGGCAAAGTATGTACCAACATGGTGGTCACAATTAAGTGGACCAGTCAGAGTACTTTCTTCCCTTATTGCCAAGATATTTAACTGTTTTGGTGCTGTGAAAGCGGCAGATTTTCCAAAAGAAATAATACAAAACATTATATTGGTTTACTACAGTTCCTGTAATTTTCCTAATTTTTTTCAAATAATTACAACTACGCTCCGAAGCGGTTCCATAATATTATTGCCATTGCTTCTAAGGGGCGTTTCCTGTTAAATACCTAGAGAGTTTATAATGTGAACGCTAGGTTTATCAATTTACGGACGATGTTTCCCGAAATAAGATTCTCAGTTTGAACTTTTTATAGACAGTCGAGATTGCCGAGAAGCAAAAAAAAATAAAAAATAAAAATAATTTGTGAAATCAGCAGGGTAGAAAATAAGCTACTCGATAATTATAAAAAAAACCTCTGTAAATGCCGCCGAAAATATGTAACATCCGAAAAAATATTTTGAACTTCCTTTAAAGTAAATTTCATTTTAACGAAAATAAGCCATTGTAACCTGCTAAAATCACATCACGAAATACTTAAGAGAAACTTTATTTTAAAAGAAAGAATGATGGTTAAGACAAACATGATTCTAAGCGTTGTAGAAACTCCAGGCTTCAGTGCGCTAATGGAAGCCATGTTGTTCTTGGGTCTATTAGGTAGAATTATTCTGCAGTGGTTTGCTATTGCTTTGCGAATTATGGGGGTGAGTTACACCCTTCAACAACTTGCGTATTTCCTACTAGTCAATGCCGAGAATTGAATTTCGATCCTATGGGTAAGAAACAACAACACTATTTGCTAAACAAAGAGGCAGCCATATGATATAATATAATAGATTATTAAATTATTGTGATAAGTGACCTGTGGTTATCTTATGAACAAACTATATTTCGTTACAATGATGATGCGTTCATAGAAATAAGTTCCTCATTTGTTATCACAAACGCTGACCATTTAATATTGTATTCTTATTGATTATAGAAAGATATGGATGCTTCTATCTGTGGCCAACTAATAACATGCCTAGCAAGACGGTGATGGATTGCTAACTGCAAGATTAAATTAAATATTCAGTCCATTAAAATATTTTCCAGGCAATTCGAAACAAAAACTTATGTATTATAGAGTTAAATACTAAAAGTTGAATACAAAAAACTATGATTTTTTTTTTTAATACGTTACTTATAGCGCGTGCCCCCTCCTCTCTCCCCCCACCCGGCAGATGTGACCGCTTGGCGAGTGGCATCGCGATAGGGGGAGATGAGTCACCTGGCGGGTGGAATGATTGACAGCTACCTGGACTAGGGTAATCATCCCCCTTCTGGAGAAGTCGGTGGTAGCAGGTGTTACGAGTTGTAGTCAGGCCCTTACCTGCGCGGCCTACCTGATCACACTTTCACTTATTTATCCAGGACACGGGCCGTGATCAATGAAATTAGTTATGAAATAGGAAACCACAGAAACCCCCTCCACCGGCCAGTGAACGGATACAACGCAGCCGATATAGGACAGTGTAGTCCGTGGGCGGTGTATTTTGTCGTCGGGCCATTGGAACGGAAGACCACTGAAAATGGGTGTGTCAGGCCGTCAACTTTCGCCATCTTAATCAGCCTACAGAATCATGAACAATGTGGAGACTCTGCAATTAGGCTTTACTCAGAACGTGGCAGGTTAAATCGTGATAATCTATATATGTAAAACAAAGTCGGGTTAGTTACACCTTTTATAACTCTAGAACGGCTGGACCGATTTCAATGATTTTAGATTTTTTGGATTTGTCTGCACCCGGAATAACATATAGGCTGTTTGAAAATCGTAAAAGTTCACGGAAAAAATAATTATAACGTAAATTAATTTTCTCATACATTTTATATGGATGACATTTTTGACATGACATTAACTGAAGTTCAAGTATTGCCTCTAAAATAAATAAGGAATGCTTACATGAAAAAACGTTGTGATTATAAATAAGTTATACTAACTTCGCTTTCGACTTTACAGATTCAAGGACAGATGGAGGAACAACTTGATCGGCGTCAAGAGATCAACACAGCAATGCAAAAAGGGTAATTCTTCAAGATTTTCAGCAAGTACTTCATGAACATCATGCAATAGTCAGGCATTTTTGACATGATATCAACCAACACCTGTCAAAGGTGACAGTACGATTTGTTTGTTTTTTGTCAAAGAAACTGTCAAAGATTACCGGATGATTTGTTTGTTTTGTGCGAGTGAAGCATTGGTCAGGCATTTTTGACATGACATCAACCAACACCTGTCAAAGGTGACAGTGCGATTTATTTGTTTTTTGTCATACAAACCGTCAAAGATTCCCGGACGATTTGTTTTTTTTTTTTCGTGCGAGTGAATAAATCTGGTGCGAGTATTATTACTAACAATGCCCTGACCCAGAAGATCTAATCTTGTCCAGCAAAGCCGTAATTCAATTAGGCTTCGAAACATTGCGAATCAATTAACTAAAGAAGAACGAGAAATTGGAAGATCAGAGCACCGCGTTAGTATGGGCCGTTTTCGTGCTTCTCAAACAGAAGAGCTAAGAGAGGCAGCCCGTGAAACGGCTCGGTTGGCAATGCGAAATCGTAGAGCTAATCGCACAGACCAACAATGTGACAATCTCCGACGCGCAATGAGAAATACTTCAAGTGTTGATTTGAATCGAGCAGCGTTTTTATACGATTCCATAATTGATTACAGCACGCATGCTTTCGTTTGGTCCAATGGACGTTGTTTGCGAGCATTGTGGTGCACTGAAGTTTGCTGGAGAAACGCCTGGATTGTGCTGCCTTAATGGCAAAGTAAAATTGCCATTATTGACTCCGCCACCTGAGCCATTGCATTCATTGCTTCATGGCGAAACACCAGAATCACGACATTTTTTAGCGAACACTCAAAAATACAATGGCTGTTTTCAAATGACTTCATTTGGGGCAGACATTATCCAAAAACACGGATTTAATCCGACATTCAAGGTAATTTATGTTGAAGAGAGTAAATAATCATTTTCTTTACAATATAAGATTTAAGATAACAAAATCAAGGTAACTTATGTTGAAGAGAGTAAATGCTCATTTTCTTTAAAATATAAGATTTAAGATAGCAAAAATTGTTCAAGTATTGCCTCTAAAATAAATAAGGCATGCTAACATGAAAAAACTATTGTGATTATAAATTTAAATGTTCATTTTCTTTAAAATATAAGATTTAAGACAACAAAAATTCTTTAAGTATTGCCTCTAAAATAAATAAGGCATGCTAACATGAAAAAAACATTGTCATTATAAATCAGTATACTGACTTCGCTTTCAACTTTACAGATTCAAGGCCAGATTCACCATCGAATTGCATCATTGCAACCTCTTGAAGATTCACTGTATAAATTCTTACAAATATACTTCATGGGCAATATGGAGGAACAACTTGATCGGTGTCAAGAGATCAACACAGCAATGAAAAGAGCAATTCTTCAAGATTTGCAGCAAATACTTCATGAACATCATGCATTGGTCAGGCTGTTCAAGACGGCGTTGGAGCGCATGCCAAATGATGACTAAAAAATCGTGATCAGAGCGGATAAACGACCAGCTGAAACACACGAATGCACATTTAACGCTCCAATAATAGATGATATTGCATCCTTATTGTTGGTGAAAACTTTGAAACACGTGATATTGTGCTTACACGTCGCGATACTGGGCAACTGCAAACAATATATGAAACACACCCTTCATATGACACATTGCAATACCCGCTGATGTTTTGGCAAGGAGACGATGGATATAACTTTAATATCAAGATGATAAATCCATAGAATGGTGAGTATCAATATCATAGTTTCATTTCAAAAAGGGCTGGCAAACAATCTAAACTAATTTATCTTAACCCCTTTTAAATATGCTAAGAGGAGCTTAGGGGATTTAGTAATCACATGGTTCTGTCCACCCCCTCAGGGAATACGGACATGAGCTTTTCTTCAAAGATACTAATTTAACTGTTTTTATTGCAGGCCAGAAAACTACCAAGAAGGTTAGATCGATGAATTATTACGCATATGGTTTGATTATTCATCAAAATGCTAACAACTATTTTCTGCGATTTCGTCGATTGCTACAGCAATATTGCGTCGATATGTACGTCAAAATCGAAACAGAGCGCCTAACTTTCATTAGGTTTAACCAAGCCAAACTGCGTTGAGAGGAGTATATCCATTTACGCGATGCAATAAGCACCGAAGGAAATGCAGCTAATCTTGGTCGATTGACTATTCTACCGGTGACGTACACAGGTAGCCCACGTCATATGCATGAATATGCGCAAGATGCAATGACATATGTTCGTCATTACGGTCGGCCAGATCTATTTATTACCTTTACGTGTAATCCGAAATGGATAGAAATTGTTGAAATGCTGCTTCCCGGACAAACATCAAGTGATCGGCACGAAATCACCGCACGTGTCTTAAAGAAAAAAGTCCGGTTGCTGATGAACTACATTGTTAAGCAACGCGTCTTTGGGAATACTCGATGCTGGATGTATTCAATCCAATGGCTAAAAAGAGGCTTGCCGCATGCACACATTCTCATTTGGTTAGTTGAAAGAATTCGACCAGATCAAATAGATTATATCATATGTGCCGAGATTCCTGATCCCGAAACCGATCCAGACCTACATGATGTTGTAATTACGAATATGATTCATGGACCGTGTGGCGCCATCAACCCCCAATCACCATGCATGGTAAACAGCAAGTGTTCCAAACGTTATCCACGAAAATTGACGGCAGAGACCATCACTGGCAACGATGGGTACACTGGCAACAGTATCGGCGTCGATCACCCAACGATAACGGTCGAACTATCACAAGGAAAGTGAAAGGAAACGATTTCGTGGTCGACAACAGTTGGATTGTTCCATATTCGACACTTCTTTCCAAAACATTCAAGACACATTGCAACGTTGAGTATTGCAATTCGGTGAAGTCCATCAAATACATCTGCAAATATGTCACGAAAGGCAGCGATATGTCGGTTTTTGGCATCCAAACCTCCAATACCAACGATGAAATTACGCCCTATCATGTTGGTCGATATGTGAACTGCAATGAGGTGATTTGGCGTATATTCTCATTCCCTATTCACGAACGTCATCCCACTGTTTTACATTTAACGGTGCATCTGGAGAATGGTCAAAGAATTAATTTAACCGCGTCGAATGTTGCTTAACGTGCTGAAGCACTTCCAGCCACAACATTGACCAGATTCTTTGATATATGCCAAAGCGATCCGTTTGCACGATCGTTGCTTTACTCGGAGATGCCACATCATTACACTTGGAACGCTTCATCGAAGAAATTTCAACGTCGGAAGCAGGGTGATGCGGTTCCTGATCATCCGGATTTGCGTTCTACTGATGCTCTTGGTCGTATTTACACAGTTCATCCGAATAATGATGAATGCTTCTATTTGCGGTTCTTGCTGGTGAATGTTCGTGGGCCAACATCATTTGAATCACTACGAACTGTTAATAGTATAGTGTGCCCAACATTTCGTACTGCATGTCAAGAGCTCAATTTGCTTGAAAACGATACTCATTGGGACACGACAATCGCTGAATCAATTATTTCTGCAATTCCAATTCAGATACGCACATTATTTGCTATCATCATTTCGACATGCTTCCCATCGAATCCACGTGACCTGTGGAACAAATACAATGATGACATGTCAGAAGACATTTTACATAGAATTCGTTTCAGTTCAAGAAATCCCGATCTTGAGGTGAATGATGAGATGCATAACCAGGCTTTGCTCTTGTTCGAAGACATGTGTTACCTCATGTGCGGCAGTTTGTTAGTCAGGTTAGGAATGCCAGCGCCAGATCGAGGAATGAATGACGCATTTAATCGAGAATTAGAACGAGAACGTGAATATGATCGACATGAATTAGACCAATCAGTTCAAACGAATGTGCCCCTGTTGAATCCCCAACAAAAATTAGTGTATGATACATTAATCAAAGCAATTAATGAGGGAAATGGTGGTTTATTTTCCTGGATGCCCCCGGTGGAACTGGGAAGACATTCCTCATGTCATTGATTTTGGCCACTGTTCGAGTGAGACCCGACATTGCAGTCGCAGTTGCTTCATCTGGAATAGCGGCCACATTGTTAGAAGGATGCTGTACATCTCATTCAGCGTTTAAACTGCCGTTAAACCTTCTAACTACTGAACCACCGACATGTAACATTGTGAAACGCTCCGCAATGTCCAAGGTTTTAGCAGCATCTAAAATCATAATCTGGGACGAATGCATAATGGTGCACAAACGCGCATTAGAAGCACTTGACCGAACATTGAATGATCTGCGCAATGACTAGAGATGTTTTTGAGGCGCAATGATTTTACTGTCTGGCGACTTCCGCTAAACACTGCCAGTCATTCCAAGATCAACTGCTGCCGATGAAATAAACGCTTGCCTCAAATCATCAAATCTGTGGCGCTATGTGAAGAAACTTCAGCTGGCAATAAACACGAGAGTTGCATTGCTGAACGATCCATCTGCTGGAAATTTCTCCAATCAATTGCTGACTTTCGGTAATCGCCGTGTTCCTATCGACGAATCCAGTGAATTTATTTCATTTCCTCCGAATTTTTGCAATTTTATCTCATCGAAAGACGAGCTCATCAAGAAAGTGTTCCCGAACATCTTTGCTAATCACAAAAATAACAAATGGTTGAGTGAGAGAGCAATTTTGGCGGCTAAGAACAAAGATGTGGATGACTTAAATATAGTAATTCAGAATCAAATCGTTGGTAATCTGCATTCATTTAAATCTATTGACTGTGTAATAAACGAAGACGAAGCCACCAACTATCCAACTGAATTTTTAAACTCCTTGGATGTGCCTGGCTTACCACCGCACAATTTACAACTGAAGGTTGGCTCGGTAGTAATAATGCTTCGAAATCTAAACCAACCAAAACTATTAAATGGAACGCGTTTGGTGATAAGAAAACTGATGACCAATGTGATTCACGCGACGATACTCAAAGGANTGTTGGCTCGGTAGTAATAATGCTTCGAAATCTAAACCAATCAAAACTATTAAATGGAACGCGTTTGGTGATAAGAAAACTGATGACCAATGTGATTCACGCGACGATACTCAAAGGAAAATTCAAANGAAAACTGATGACCAATGTGATTCACGCGACGATACTCAAAGCAAAATCAAAGATGAGAAAGTGCTCATTTAGAGGATTCCTATGATCCCAACCAATATACCTTTTGAGTTTAAACGACTTCAATTTCCGATTCGTCTTGCATTCGCCATGACGATTAACAAATCTCAAGGCCAGTCCTTGAGTGTTTGTGGTCTGAATCTAGAAAATTCATGTTTTTCTCATGGTCAATTATACGTGGGATGTTCTTACGTCGGCAAACCATCGGCTGTATTTGTTCTTGCACCTGATAAAAAAAAACGAAAAATTTCGTATATCACAAGGTGCTTCACTGAAGAAAATTAACACGCGTACGACCCATGCAGCAAAATATCAGCTGACACGTCATTGAAATACTTGATTTTTGTACTTTTATTGATATTTTATATTCTTAATATATATATTATCCTAAAAAACTATTGAAATTAATAAATGTTGAGTATTAATAATAATAATACGTTAATAAAATCCTAAATAAAGTTAAACTAAAACTTAACACGACATTCATTGACTGTTAGGCGGTACGAAGTCCGCCGGGTCAGCTAGTTTAATATAATTGAATATTACAGTATAGTGTTATAGCTCCCCCTGTTCATATTCAATCATATAT
This sequence comes from Clitarchus hookeri, assembly GCA_002778355.1. Lineage (NCBI taxonomy): Eukaryota > Metazoa > Arthropoda > Insecta > Phasmatodea > Phasmatidae > Clitarchus > Clitarchus hookeri. The sequence goes on along the minus strand of NQII01006442.1, from coordinate 107,002 downwards.
ACATTGAAATAATATTGTACAAACATAATGTAAAATTAACCTGTTTTATACAGTGTACATTACATAGCTTTTATCAATAACTTTTACGCCCCTTTATCACCGTTAACGATAAATATCAACAAACTATCAAAATCATAATAATGGTGGAGGCTTGCGTCCTCCCTACCCTCTCGCTGTCTTGCATCAGCTTCTCTATCATTCACACCCATTTCAATAAATTCCTCACCACACACATTAATTTCCGTGTTAATATTAACTAAATTTCAGCCACGACAACTTTTAANATTTCAATAAATTCCTCACCACACACATTAATTTCCGTGTTAATATTAACTAAATTTCAGCCACGACAACTTTTAACATTAAAACTTTTAGCTTTTAAATAGCTGTATAATTAAAATAAAGTCATAATATCTGCTTTTAAAATGTATTAGATTAAAATAATTAATTACTGTTTACAGCCCAATATATAAACTTATAAAGCAATTATTATAAACGTAAATAACAAACATTAATAAAATGTAAAGAATTTTAGTATGAACCGCAAGTCCCTAGTTGCGTATATTTNATTTCAATAAATTCCTCACCACACACATTAATTTCCGTGTTAATATTAACTAAATTTCAGCCACGACAACTTTTAAAATTAAAACTTTTAGCTTTTAAATAGCTGTATAATTAAAATAAAGTCATAATATCTGCTTTTAAAATGTATTAGATTAAAATAATTAATTACTGTTTACAGCCCAATATATAAACTTATAAAGCAATTATTTTAAACGTAAATAACAAACATTAATAAAATGTAAAGAATTTTAGTATGAACCGCAAGTCCCTAGTTGCGTATATTTNTTAAACGTAAATAACAAACATTAATAAAATGTAAAGAATTTTAGTATGAACCGCAAGTCCCTAGTTGCGTATATTTACCTCACCAATCCCATTGTAGTCATTTAAATTAAGATATCACCTGTGTGTGCTGGATGTAGTTATTTGATATTAAACTATTACTGTGATAGTAATTCATAATCACATGACAATTTACATTAAATTAACTTTCAACTCATGCTAATTGAATACATTCCATACAAGACATAATAATGTAGTAACATATTATTGTGCTGGGATAAGGTACAGGATTTTATTATGCTCTCCCATCAGTCAACATATCTCTATAAAATGCTTAGAAATAAGATATGCCAGTTAACTATGAAATTTTTTGTACGCTTATAGAAAGCCCATAATATGTTATAAGTTGCCATTTAGAAATACGAGTAGTCGCAGCTGCATGCCAGGCGACGCGAGCCAGTTGCATGGTGCCGAGGCAACACATTCCCGCATCAGGACTTACTTCCCCGCGGCTCGAGCGCCGCTGTGTTTCCCTTTGCCCACTTCAAACTTTACTTGTGTTATTATAGTTTTAAGTTCCTCATACTCCCATTATTCTCATACACTTCCCACAATACATTGCCATACGGGCACGGGGCAGAATAAATTCCGTTGGGTTCAAGCATTATTGTGATTCAGGGACTTAGCCCATTACCCGGGGTTTTCGGATGTGCTGAATTGCACACCAGTCGTCAAGATGCGCAGTGTGCTAAACCTGGCGTGAGAAGGAATAATTGTGTGCAATATCAAGGGTATGTAATGAAATGGGAATAGTGTCCGAGACATGTCCACTTCTTATGTGACTGTCCTCTCAGTGTTTACCCACATCCACTCAATTGTCAGGATTACTTACTCAGGAGGTCAAACCTCTCGTTTCGCGTGAGACGCGGAGCAATCTTTGGGCCTGTGATGGAGTGGTGACACGACCAGAGAGGCCTTTTTTCTGTGCTATACTGGCCTTGAAAGAGTTCAGGCAGTAGGGGCGCAATCTGGAAGTGTTGAACTTTTGCTGTGGGTCCTTTATATACTACACAGAACTTTGACAGTATAACATGAGGGTACTTTCGCTTTTGACCGCCCTGTTGTAAGTCATTGCATATAGATTTCCTCAATCCCCGTATGCTACCCTTTTGTGTGAAAGTAGAATTGCAACTGGTACCTACTTAATTATTTATTTGTTCATTTTATCTCTACTATCATCTATTTGCATAATCAGGGTCATTATGTATTACTTATACTATGTGTTGTCCCTCAGTCTTGATAGCATTTTATTTGTGCGTGGAAGTACTTTTATAGTTACTCTTTATAAATATGTTCTTCTCTTCTTTATTACTATCTTAACTTTTTAATAATCAATGGCATTATGTTCTAATTGAAATGTGTTCGTGTCCAGTATCCTTTTTAACATTTTAATAATTAAGAGTTTTATTCGTGCACACAGCTATCTGCAACAAATTAATTTCACAATTTTTNCAGCTATCTGCAACAAATTAATTTCACAATTTTTTTTTTAATGAAAATAGTTATTTGTATAACCGTAGCCACTTGAAGACATTGCCTATGAAATGGATTTTAAATAGAAGCATAAGGTAGCATGAATATTTTATTGCCTGAGAGTATAATTAACGAAGACTATTCAGAATTAAATGTACTTCAAGGCACGTCTCAACATGCAAGTTTCCATGGTCGGGCGAACCCAGAAATATAATAAACCCATATATACATATAATAAGACAAAGATAAAATTAACAAGTAAATTTTAAATAACCCTACTCCTCATAAACTATTATGGTCATATTAATTCTTTAAAGTAAAATTTAACTGCAAATTAGGTGTTTAGATAAGCTGTGAAATCGTTCTGTAACTAATTCCCTTGTAAGTTTCAGAACAACGGTACTGCACGTCCATGAACAGCAGCAACCAGCAGTGACGTCACATCTTCTCATCCAAAGTCCCTCCGAAGGGCGGCGCAAGCAATGTCCGCAATAGCAGAGGCAGCAGAACACCTGTTCTGACGTAACTCACAGCAATGTCAAGGTGCGCACTTTCATTACACTGCACCTGCTCTACCGTTTAACGCAACTCGCGAGTCATACACAGGTAACCAGACGTTTCCTTATTTTTCATACACCACTTACACTGCACCCTGCAGCAGGTAACAGTAAAATTTACATAACAACTTTACTCTAAAAATGTATTATTGCCTTACAAAAAAAAATCAACATAAATATATTAAGATCACCGATAGGAGGCCTCCAAAATCAAAGGTTTGTAAATTATAATGTATAATAGTAAAAAAAAATTTAATTAATTTTAAGATTCAAAATAGTTTGAGAAAAGAAGGCATATTTCAATGTTAGCAACAATATAAATACTAAGAAAAAAAATCTACTACATTAAAACAGTCTACGAATGAAACAATGAGACGTCTCATTTATTATAATTTATAGTAACGTGGCCGCACAATGACATAACATGGCCGCACAATAACATGAAGTTGTGACATGACATTTTTATATTGAATTTTAAGACTTTCATTATTGTATAAATAAGGAACTTTGTTGTAAAATTTAAAAGAAAGTTGGACACATATTATTATTAGAGAAATATTTTGTTGTCAAATACGTTAACATTTGTTACATTAAAAATGCTAATATTATGTTACTTTAAGTATCCCTCAAATTACTCTCTTACGCATTGAAACGTAGTTGAAAAGCAGTTGTAGCTTTGTTTTATTTTCATATTTAATGTAAATTTAATTAATTAATTTTATAACATGCTACGATACGATACCATCTTATCACTATTCTGACCACCGTGACGTCACGTATCACTCATTAAATAATATTATTACATCACTGCTTTTACATTGTATGAATTAACATGTATTTCATTTGCAGAAATTGTAGTTTTGGGTACAAACATAAACAAAACAATCAATGTACCAGGGTGAGAGCACTTAAATTTCCTAGTTAAATACTTTTGCATTACAATTTGCTTCTATTGTAAATATTACTACAGTGTTCTTGAATTTTCAGTAATTACAAACAATTAATTTTGGTAAACGATTCACGCCACATAGTGTTGGTGTCAGGGACTCACAAATTCAAGAAATGCTGACGCGTTCGCGAACGCCCGCGGGGTGTCTGCCGCGCCCGCGTGGAAGACACTTTGCACACCCTACGGTATTGAAGTTCAAGGCCCACGTGGCCACTGCAAACACACAGCACAGCGTTTGTTCTGCCCGCCTCACCCGGGGACTACAAGAAATCAATTGGCAGTTCCTTATACCAAGCTTCTCCGTCTACTGTAATTCCTATCAAAACATTTCCCTACCGTAGCGAAGAGAACTTCAACCCGATCGATATTCCTACAGCCACAAGATAAACCTCGCAACTCCCAATAATCTACATAATCTACATGGACTCCAGGGCGATATGAGAGCATCTCGCTTGTGAACATTGGGGGAGATGTTACGAGTTGTGGTCAGGCCCTTATCTGAGCGCCCTACCAAATCACATCTTCACTTATATATCCAGGACACGGGCCGTGATCACTGAAATTAGTTATGAAATAGCAAACCACAGAAATCCACTCCACCGGTCAGTGAACGGTGACAACGCAGCCGACATAGTGTAGTCCGTGGGCGGTGTCTTTTGTCGTCGGGCTGTTGGGACGAGAAGACCACCGAAGATGGGCGTGTCCGGCCGTTGACTTGTGCCATATAAATCAGCCTCCAGAATCATGAACAAGGTTGGGACTCTCCAATAAGGCTTTACCCAGAAAGTTGCTGGTTAAATCGTCTTAATTTTATATAATTTAATATTTCATTATTTTAATATAGATCCCCTCCCTCCAGTTCATATTCAATCATATTTATATTGAAATAATATTGTACAACCTTAATGTTAAATAAAAACCTCTATTATATTGTGTTCATTACAAAACCAATATCAATAAATTGATATGCCCCTATATCCCCGTCACGCATAAATATAAAAAAATATCCAAATCATAACACAGGCTATTAAATGAAACTTTTGGTAATCCCCTCCCTCAGCATCGAAAGTTTTTGTGGTAGCCATATGGTTGAAGTGTGGTAAATGGGTAAAGTCTGTTGCTGCTAGGGACATAAGCCGAGTAGAATGGATGACGGTGGAGTGTGCGTGACGACCCTGGGTGAATGTGTGTGGTGTGTGGACGGATGAGGGGGCTTGGTACCAGACAAGTAGAGGACTATTGTGCAAGGGGGCGCTCGGAACACTCAAGAAAATTCCTGACTTGTGCAATCTGGACTGAATTAAGTTTGTACTGTATGAAGGTGTGATGGGGATTTCATAATAACTATTTGAGTGGTGAAGTATGGACGTGTTCTTTATAAATGTATACATTTGGCATTGATACACTCCATATTGGGACTGATGTTACTTATTAAATTGCATAAATTTGTGTGAGGCGATGGAATATTATGAAAATATAAGTTGTAAATAGCAAGAGATAGCAATTTATTGTGATACTTTAAGTCGAGAGTATTTGCTTTGTAGTGTTCATAAATAAATTAGAAAAAATTATAATTAATATTTATTGAATTATGAACCCCATCCCATAAAGAACCTGGTTATGGTTACGAACTTTAAAAACCTGTAACAATATTATATATATTTATCATTCATATGTTAAGATTCAATAAATTCAGGATAACAAGTTTACACTATAAACCTAGCATTTCTCTGAAATAATATACTGGGGTGCAAACATTTAACACTTTGATATGTACCCCAATACCACGATTTGGATTTCGGTTGTATTTTGTTTGTGTTTGGAAGTATTCAATTCAGTAGATTCAGAAAAAATTAAAAGTTCTAGAGTGAAAATAAGATTTAAGAGATACGTCTCGAAGTTCGGAAGCAATAAGTGCATAAAGGTAAATTCTAAAGTTTTCGTTGGAGAGTAAGAAATATGCTCTTGCGGAATGGGTACACATATACGACCAGATTTGTACTATTTTGTAGCGCATAAAGTAAAACAGGTTTCTCAGAAAAATTGAAGACTACCTATTAAGAATTACTTAAGATTAATTTCAATAAAACCAAGAAATCTGTAATGTCTGCTAAAAGAAACTAAGAAAATGATTGACATTTATAATTCTATAAAACAATTTATTACTGATATGCGCATAACTCTTTTCTTAGCCGTTCAAAATTGTGCGTGGGATGATTTAATTTAGTTTCAGGCGATACATAACTAAAAAATCCAGTTATTATATATTTAACAATCTAAAACAAGGTGGGAAAAATTAAAGCTCGGACACACGGTGTTTAGTGTGCAAAATCCAGCCGAAATTCGTTACCACAGCCGTCTGCGTTGGCAGTCCGCGACAAGCGAAAACTGGCATCACCAATCGGAAACGTTCACTCCTAACTTTTAAAACGTGCAGGAAAATAGCAGGAATCAAGAATGGTATTTTTTTGTGAATTTCTGAATTATTTTTTATTGAATTGCTGTAGATGAGCCGACATGAAAATGTCACGTATGTTGGCAATAAGAGGGTTCAAAAGGTACCTATAAATTATTTCATTAAAATAAAAATTTTAATAACAAGAGAGTTGCTTTAATCACCCTACGATACGCAGGACGGATAAGTGTCATTCCACGAGAAGACTGGGTATACTTTTTCAGCAGCTCACTAAATTGACTTGGAATATTTTGAAAAATTCCGAGATAAAGTGAAACTTTATACGAACATGAGAACATGAGAATATTACAAAGAATTACACAGTTCTACTTACACGTTCCTTGTTATTAATACGTGAAAATCACACGTGCCATCTAAATCGTAAATCAACATTATAATGAAAGGAAAAAAATTCAAAGAGTTCAAAAGAAACAGGAAGATGTGAATGAAAATAGACTGAAGACAGAAGACGAATTGAGCTACTTTTTGTTTCACTTAAAGCAGGACTCTTGTAAAATGTGAACCGTTCGAAAATTTTAATTTCCAGAAGCAAATCTCAAAGCTAACTTTTCAGAACAGACATCATTTATGGGGTAAATTTTTGATGTTAATAATTGTAAGGCATATATAAACTTAAATGTTGGGGAAAAATTCAATTAGTATTAAATTTTCTAAATTTTAAAATTTAAAAAATAAATTTTTTTATAATTATGTACTATTAAACACCCCACCCTACATTATTTTTGGACATCGTGAAGGTGACTAGTAGTATAAGTAACTACATTTTCGAAACTGAATCTTAATTTTCTATAATCAGCGCTATCTTTTTCCAGTTCGAATAATTTTAATTCCTTATAAACATCATAAGTAATTTTTCCTTGCATTATTTGAGAAAGTTTTTTCGCCTTCTATAAATATTTTGCAATAGTGATATAGTAATTTTTTTTTTGTAATATTTTGTAGACTACTGATAAATATAAATGTATTTTACTTGCGCCTATTGTGTTATAAGTTAACGGTAAAATTATTGCAAATAAATTTCTTTGATTTCTTAAAACTAGAATAACACAGCGATTTATTTAGGGCATTGAATGCACTGCTGTTAGACGTAATGCGGAAAGCCATAACTGGTGAAAACCGCAATCCATAAGTATCTTGACCCTTGTGGAAGGTGTTGTTCAGTGTTGCCACAGTGAAGGATGGGCGGTCTTCTATTAGAGTGACTTAACATTAAGTAAATCGTTAAAAAAAAAAAGTATTAGTTAAGGTTGACGCGATACTTTCCGATTTAATCGTCGACACGTTGGTTAAAATATATACCGTTGTTATTTTTACAATCTACATATTTCCTAGAGCTTCAAACACAATAGTTGCGATATTTTGTGATATACTGTAAAGAAATTGAGCGGAAATCTCCCTTTACATAAGCGACACAAATTTACCTTCACATGCAAGAGAAAATTGACTGTAAAATATGCCGTACATTTACAATGTCAATATCTTTTAATACCAGCTCCTAAGCGAGAAATAAGAAAACCTTTTTTTTGGGAAATATCAAATAAATAAGTGAATATTCATTATTTTCCATCAATAACGTGACAATAACAAAGAGGTTAACTAACGTCCAAAAACTACTGCCTTTCAATAGTATACAAATTCTCCGCAATGATATCTGAAATCTGAATAAAGGAATAACCTTGCAACAAATCCATATTACGCATTGTCTTAGGGTGAATTATTTGAGAATGTAAAAATTACACGAAAACGGACTGCTGACATTGGTACGTGGGATTTTCTGTTAAGTATACAAATCTGAAGAATTGTTCCGAAATGTGAAATTGTTTATCACCATCATAATAGGAATTATTGTGACAACGAAAGTTAAGGGGAAAAACAGAGAGAAGAACTGGTTATATTTACATTTACACGGGTAGTCTCAAGAACAAAACATCTAAAAGTGGATTATATATATCATTTAAAAATAAATACTAAAATGCCTTGTTACCAGGTATTAAATCAGTGATGATATTTTGAGAGTGCGAATAGAACTTAAGAACCGCGCAATTATTTAAAAAAAATAAAAAATCAAGCCAGCATTATTTATTGTTAGCAAAAGGAATGCCTTTAGTCAATAGAGTGTAGAAGTACGACAGAATAAAAAGTGAAATAAAACTGCAACATAGAATAAATGCAAAACAGTCACCATGTGAAGACAATGGCCTTTAACGTACTCTTATGTGCGCGGAAAATCAGGGAGGTTCTCAACCGCAACTGGCCCTACTCGGGAGTTCTTTCGTGCTGTCCTGGTTGTATCGTCAGGTTTTGCACATAAGTAATATATATATATTCCTTCTGGGACACCTCCCCAATAAGGTTCACTTTAACCATAACTCTTAGATGTATTTTATGGTTAAAGTGAACCTTATTGGGGAGGTGTCCCAGAAGGAATATATATATACTACTCACACATGTATTTGTCTACGCCTCAGTTCGCGTTTGTGTTGTTTTCATTGAATCGTCTAGAGATTTTCGCGTTTATTTGTGTACATTTGCTTGTCAATGTGGCTTGTTCGTTTACTACTCGTCATGTTTTCGTGAAGGTTTTTAGTGGCGTAGTCTGTTTTTTCCTTGTTGATATAGCTCTCAAAGGTGTATGTCTGAAGTAATTATTCTATTAATCACTTCCATCCCCCCCCCCACCTTTTCTTAACAGCAAGTCAATGACTTAGCGCAAACACGTGTTAAATAAAATGTCGGGGCAAAATGTGTTAACTGCACAGTCAAAGTTACCGGAATGTTATCTTTATTGTGCACAAGGGAAGCAAATGAAAGCCAAGTGGTTACCTAGTTACGATGATGGTATGATGTGGTATTTTCTGTACCTATGATCACAAATGTAATTAATGCATTTGTCATTTTTGTACACGTGAGAGATAGTTGGTAAATGTGTTAAATGTTCACTAACAACATTTATGTTTCTATGATGACGACGTATGAACTTTCAACATTTCGTATTCTCAGGTTAGTAGAATATCTGGAGTGGCAGTACTAAAGTCTATTCCTTATTTACATGTAGATGTTTCTTCTCAGTTGTATTCTTTATTGCTGGTGTTATGTTCTAGTATGCACAAAATTAGACTGGCTGCAAAATTAGTGGAATGAAGTGGAGATATTTTGGTGGTTCTTAACATCAAGGTTTTGAGAGACGAAGCGAGTGAAGTGAGGTGAATATGGAGCAGCGCCGGAATGCAAGGGTGGAGGAAACGGTAGACTACTGAGAAAATCCACCGACCAGCGGTATCGTCTGGCACGATTCCCACATGCGAAAATCCGCGAGTGACTCCGCCGGGAATAGAACCTGGTTTGCCTTGGTGGGAGTGGAAAATTAGTCCGCAAAGTAAAAGGCTAATTCAAGTTGTGTTAGCAGATGACAACAAGGTAACCACATCTGCGTTTTTCACTCCGTGTTTAACTTGTTAACACTGTACGAAACCTGAGTGTTGATTGATTTTAAAAGTAGGACAGCTGATATTTCGAACGAAAATAATTTTGATTTTGACACACAGGTAAACTTTGCAACTACAATATATTTAAAGATGAATGTTTATACTACAAATATAAAGTTACCATTACATTTTTCATCGTATGTTAACTATTTATTACCACACTTTACAAGTCATCTCACAGGATATAATTCTGAAAAAGTATAATTTGTAATGATTTCAGTTATTGCAAAATTATTTGGCTAGTAAAGCATAATATTTGTGCTACTTCAGCCCAATTGGGAAGAAAAACAAGCAGAAAATTACTCTTTATATGATTACTGTAGATCTGGTTCAGGTGATGTGTAAATTCCGACCACATCAAGCTCCAGATCAATGACCGAGGAATATGATGTTAGAACTCAGAGTACTAAGCTCAAAATAACCTACTGCTTGGTCTTATTCACATAGTGACAACAAACAGCAATTTTTTTAATGAGTTGAATTTAGGTAATGAACTGATCTAATCTCATCTAATTAATCAAGTTGTTAGGATCAAATAATAATGGTGATGGCTCACAACTCTGATGGAACGGGGCTAAAATTGCACTAAGTTTATCCCAGAAAAAGGAGGCGAAAAAAAAGTAGGAGTTCTTGGAAACGATGTGTTGGGAAAAAGCTCAGGCAGAGTGCCCAGGTTTATACTAATTGAAGTGGTAAGAATATTTCGGTAAAATAATCACAGCTCATCGATTGTTCTATGTAAAAACCCATATTGACTCTTTGACTCATTTCCTCGTTTGGAGTCCCAGTACTGCCGTAAGGATTAAAACAAGCTGTTCTTAGCAACTGATTTGAAGAATTTAACGCTCATGTGCCGCTTATATGGATACAATTACTGCATAGAGAAAAGCATACGCCTGTCTCTCTATTTGTATTTCGAAGTATTTTCAATTCATATGCTCTAGCACTGATCTTTTTTATTCCGGAAAAGCACCAATGCGCTACTTGCAAAGTTTGCCAAGTAGCTACCGGTAAAGTACCATTTCAGGAAGAATTGGATGACCACAAAAAACGAGAAACTCATTCAGTGCAAATGAAAGATGAGGAAAATTAGAAGGCAATCGAGGATGGAATTGTAACCTTTAGTTCAACTGCTTCTGATTTGCAAGCCATTCTTTGTGTACCCTACTAGGTTGGACTAGGACGTTCTTGTTTGGAAGATATTCTTACCTAGAGAAACCTTGTGAAAAATAAAATGTTATGAGAGAAGAAATAACAAAACTGGTGTGTTTCGACATCGTTTCGCAAGTTACATACTAGACCAAAATGAAAAAATTATCCTGTCGAAGATTTGTGTTGATGCTGTAGGGGAATTTTAGGGAATCACAAAAATTATAGTCAGGATAATAAACAAGTTCCTATAATTTCTGGTTACAAAAAAATTAGCTTCAAAAAGAGCGTATTTCAGCAATGGCGAAGTTTATATTTATTAACTGGAATCTTTGAACGTTTAGAGAATTATGTGTATCGGCATAGGTATACCTGCTCGGGAAGATATTATATGTACACAACTATATGATGATAACCAAGTTTAAGTATCAGCCAAAAAGGAATACCTAGATTATTGGTTTCGGTAGCCTGAGTGTTTAAAAAGTGGGGCTCGGAAGTGGAACTTTTAACGTATGAGTATTTAAATGTATAGGACTAGGACGTTGCGAAGATTTTAAAGTATTTACGTGTCACCTAACCCACTAAAATAAAATAAGGAATGAAGTAAGTTTTAAATGTTTATTTGGCGGCTTATCTCCCTTTTTTCAATAGTTTTGTAACAGGAAAGACAAAAAAAATCATATACTCCTCATTTGTAGAAAGCATTACCGCCTGTGAGGAACGAGTGTTGGAATGAAATAAAATTTATCATTATAGAATGTTCCAGCTTGAAATGGGTTTCTACATGAAAAGTGCTGCTGGAATCTCTAGTTTGGACCGCATACACAAAGATAAACTAAGACTTCGTTGAATTAGAAAAATTATATGTAATTGACAGAAAGAAACAATACAATTAATTCAACACATACTTTAGAAAAAATTAAGAAAATCCCATTTTCCAAACGGGTAGTGGATGTGAATACCTGCGGGTAGGAAAAATAGTGGTTAAGAGCTAGGTCCAGAATGTATACGTCACAAGTACCGCTCACTGCCGGCACACTTGATGGACGGGATTGGGGAAACAAAAAGAAACGGCATTGGCATGTGAACAACTAGCGAGCGCGCATATGGAGTACAAATACGTGTATATATATATATANAAAAAGAAACGGCATTGGCATGTGAACAACTAGCGAGCGCGCATATGGAGTACAAATACGTGTATATATATATATATATATATAATAAAATAATATGATTATATAATTAATTTCTTTATTTACAAGAACATATTTGGTAGCGAATNATATATATATATATAATAAAATAATATGATTATATAATTAATTTCTTTATTTACAAGAACATATTTGGTAGCGAATTATTATTTGCTTAATTGGTTCTCGCCTTTTTTTCTGTACACAGCAACACTATGTTGATGTAAAAATTATTTTGTAGCTTTTATCAGTGGGTTGCAATCAATAACATTCCAATTATTTCAGTTATTCCGTATGTTAAAAATAAAAGTCATCCACCTCAACCCTTTCAGGTATTATGGTCTTAATATGAGACGTTGCTAAGGATATGCATTTAATGTACAGCAGAAAACAGTACTCAGTGGGAGAAGCTCCTGGGAGGCTGATTCCGAACTAATTTCTTTGACGAACGATACAGTGCTACTCACCACAAGTGTACGCTCATCGAATTTTGATGAAGTCACGCTTCTTTCGGCTGAATTTCTCCTATATTCACGACGTAAACAGTCAATGTAGCGGACAAGGGAGTAAAATCCACCAAACACCGTACATATTCATTTAAATGAAAATGTTGCGGTTCTTAAAATTAATTAAATTGTTACATGACTCATCATGCTAGTCTGAATAAAATAACACTCTTCTAGTAGCTCACAAGAGTAATAATTAGACAATAGATATAACATTAAATGTACCGTGGCGTTGTGGCATTGTTGTATGCAAGTATAAATTATATTTTCCACTTGCGCCCGTAATTTTTGTGTAGCAAAATAAAAGAAAAACGTACTTACAGACGTGTGTTTTTTCGCCATATCAAAAATGTTGACACTCCACATTATTTTATATGCGTTTTAAACGGTTATTAGTACATTCTGTAACTTTTACATCTCTTTATAGTTTGTTATGTTTGGCAACCATTTGCCTTACGCAATTGACAATGCTAAAATATTTGGACAATTTTGTCCAATGCATGTCGTTTAGATATAATTTTTCTTCTATTAGCGATAAGGGCACACACAAATGAAAATGCACTTTTACAAAATGAAATAAACATTTCCTCTTTAAGGAAACGTAACACGTGGAAATGTTTGGATACATAAAAACAGTGTTATTTTAACTCCGGACNAACATTTCCTCTTTAAGGAAACGTAACACGTGGAAATGTTTGGATACATAAAAACAGTGTTATTTTAACTCCGGACAGCATGTTGATTTGTACCGTTTACATAAACAGTGTAAGATTCCCGTTTGCAGTAGAATAAAAATTCATGAAAATACTAAAAAAACGTATACTCACGTATATAAAATGGTTTTCTGCAGTCAGTCTGTTGAAGAAAATGTTCTTATTGTTAACCCAAATGAGATTATTTACGGCATAAAATATTAATTCAAGAGCATCGAGTTCATTAAAAAGTGCAATTTAAAACTATTAAATATTTNATTATTTACGGCATAAAATATTAATTCAAGAGCATCGAGTTCATTAAAAAGTGCAATTTAAAACTATTAAATATTTTTCTAAAACAAAAATTCTTTTTTTAATATTCTTTGCATATGTGTAAGATATTGATGTATAATTTTTAACGAATGTTCTCATAACGCGAAACCTTGAATTTGCTAATTTTGTGGCGTGATTCTATTAACATTCAATTATAAAAAAATTTCACTTTGTTACATCTACAACTGCCTTAACCAATTTTAATCCTACAAGATTCCCAAAATGGCCACATTTTTCGACTCAAACCGGCTTTTGAAGAAATGAAACAACACTCAAGTGATGGGCAGGAAGTTTCGGCGTCAGTCATATGTCAACTTTCCCAAACATTTATGCGATATTTTATTGCCAACTAAGTAGAGTGCGGTAATGATCCCATACTTATAATGAAAAATTATTTATTCAAATCAGTGCTCACGAATGTTACCTTTAAACACTCTTGTTAGTTTCCCGATACATTTTACAGTATACCCCATGCATCGGATATACTAGATAAAATATTGCGTCTTAATGTCTCAACTAAAATGCGGCATATACAGAGTGATTCTAAAATCATGGGACAAATATTGAGGGGTGGTAGAGGTCACTAAAACAAACAATTATTATATAGGAATATATGGGCGGAAGTGACACGTTGAGGCAAAACACGAAATTAAACATGAAATGCAACACATTAGACGCATGTGTAGAGGTCACCAAGCATGCGTGACTGCTGGTGGATGCATTTCCAGCAACCGTTTTAACATTTTCTGTGCGGAATAACACGTTAAGTATGCTGCTAATGAACATGTTATGTTTTCGTTAATGTGTTATGTTTTTGTATTTGTGTCTCAAAGCGTCACTTCCGCCCATTTATTCCTATACAATAATTGTTTGTTTTAGTGAGCTCTACCACCCCTCAGTTTTTGTCCCATGATTATAGAATCAGCCTGTATAAAACTGAGAGCCCGCATCAGCAAACGAGTAAAATTCGCGCGAATTCTGATGGATCATCCGAGGCGAGAAGATAAAACTGTGGAAGCTTATAATTAATTGAGGAATAATATTGGAATTCTTTTCAACCGACAGATCTTTCTCGTCTCTCGTGAAGTATTTGAAATTTCGCCAAAAGTAGAAAAGAGTTATAATGGAGTCTGCTGTTCCTTGCCGTACTGCCGGCGTTCTTCGCCGCCATTAAATTAAAAGCTCAGTTTCTTCCCTTCCTCAAGCGCCCTTTTCCTTCCATCGTTCCCTCCCCTCTTTCATAGTATTTCGCNGTTATAATAACACGCAGACTTCATTCCTTCCCCGTCATCTGTGTTATTTTAATATGTGGAAGTTCTCCCTCCCCTTCCTTTTTTATTCTGTTTCTTATATATTGAGTTCGTTATCATGCTCCAAGATTCTCTCTTCCTTCTTCTGCTGTCTCGTTATATCTGTGATGAATAACTAAAGGCAAGCCGCCCTGGGAGAAGGGGAACAACCACCGAATTGCGATTATGTGACGTATAATAAAAAAAATAACACTTGTAATAAATGTTGCGTACACGTAATGGCATCAAGTTAACGATGCAGCTACTCACAATGTCACAACTTTCTAGCATTACCAATTTAAATCCTGACAATACACGAATATGAAAGCAATGCAATGGCGTTCATCATATCCATATATTTAACAAAAAATGGCAGAAAATTGAGATTTTATCACCCGGCGATATTTTTTATATACAAGATATTTTGCCCTTTATGTGTGACTATGAATTAAACAGATTATCAACTGTTTGAAAATAAAACCAGAATTTTCTTGACTAATTTAAATTTATGTAATTTAGAAAAATAATCTCTAATGTGGTGGATTATACACAAACTTTCCGATGAGTGGAAAATTTAGCATATACTTACGAGTTCTGTAGAGGTTTTCAATCAGCATTTACCCCAACTATGATGAAAACATTTTTATAGTCATGAGACAGGTTTTTGTGATCAAACGTCTTATGATATTTAAATGAAGTTCCATTACGACCAGAGGTATCTGCTTATGTAATAGTAAAAAATATCTATCAACATTTAAATAAACGTTGTAATTTGGCATGAAATAGTTTCGTTAAACTTTACACTAATTTCTAATTATAACCGTTTTTAGTCTAACGTCAACTAATTTGAAAATATCTGTTTGTATATTAAATACGTACTTTTACAGCCATTATCAGGCAGGTAAGGATAACTTCTATCAACAAACAGGAAGACGCAGTTCTAGCGCTGAAGGAAAAATTATCTTTCTATCCAGTACTTAATTACTAGAAAATTTATTTACAACATTCGTAAATCTTTTATATTCATAAAATCATAAAACGTTTTGAGATATTCAGCAATCTTAAAATATGCATATATAACTATACAATAATCAAAGTCCCTACTATCTGTTAATATGTACTAACAAACCATCCTTGTTTGCCTATGTTCAATTTTAAAAAGTACAGTAAATTATGCGTGTATTCGCAATAACTAATAGTACTCAAATGAATGTATTCGATTTCTGTGAGGGCATTACTTCCTAGTAGACCAGTTAGATCCCTGACTATTCGTACTTCAAAGTAGACTTATTTCTTGCTTTAATATTATTTTCATGGAAGGTTAATGGGCAAATTATAATAATGGTATATATTTTCTTTCTTTTTACTTATTAGCAATATAGGTTTAACAGAGAAAGAAAAGGCGAAAAAGGAGCTTAAATTCCATTTTCTTAAAACCCTTTAACCATGGAATTTAAACAAGTTGTTGAATTCGAATGCATGAAAACACATAGGAGAGTAAATTTTCATATATTTAATAATTTTGCACGAGGTAGAAGATTTTTAATCAAAGGGCGATTCCAAATAAAATAACTGACGTAAAACACTCTAGAGGGCGTAAATAATTAGAGACCACGCTAACATTTTATTCAATTCATAAATACCTTAATCCTGAAACTTAACATATAAAGAATATAAAAATTTCAAAATAGCTCCATAATGTTTAGAGTGCCTGCATTCTGGAATAAAATTTAATAAAAATGTATTACTATCATTCCTAACATAAATATTTATCTTCCCCCTAAAGGGCGACTTTGCGAGTACTTACAGGAGCAGGTTCTTCATAACATTTGTTTGTACAGTGAGGCTCTACAGATGCCCTATTTTTATTCGTATTATTGACATTAGGTATCCCTGGCCATTTATAAATATATTCTTTTGAATTTCACCTGTTGCGCACCTAGGCAAAACACGACAAAGCTTCCTGATAAAGTGGGCTCAGCCCAAACTGTCGTCTGTCCAACCGTTCTTAGGAGCTTACGTCCTGAGTATGTATTCCAATACCAAAGAAAATAAATGAGTAAAACGAAAGCAAGGTGTTAAAAAATAAGACAATAATATGTTATGTAAATAAAATTTTTGGTCGGTCCGCTATTGAAAAAATTGTGGCCTTAGATTAAATAAAATGCCGTAAAAAAACTGACATAAAATAAATACAGCGTTAGGAAGATGAAGATCTGCATGTTCCCACGTGAGGAATAGTAACATATAGAGCGACCAAATTAACAAACTATGCCGTAAGGAGAAGGTGCGCCACTCCTCGCGAACAGGGCAGATACTCTCAGTATAAACTACTACGAACCGTCTGTGACACGTTCGGGAACGCCAAAACCGGTAGTGTGGGTTCCCTATCGTTTATCATATGGCATACAAAGTTTCAAAGTTTTAATTATCTACGAGTATACAGTTATATCTCAGTGACATTTGTTACATGTTGAATAAGAATATTGTATCAAAATACCATTTTAAATGTTCAGTGAATAAAGATCGATTTGTTGGAGTGACAGGAAAACATGTGCCTGGTGTTAAGCAATAAATGCGAGAGAAGACAAGCTACAAACTTAAAGCATCATTAATAATATACACAATAAACATGAATTTGAATTGATTTNAATGCGAGAGAAGACAAGCTACAAACTTAAAGCATCATTAATAATATACACAATAAACATGAATTTGAATTGATTTCACTGACCTTCAAAAATTATTCGCAGTAAAAATAGTTTTCCATTAACAATTTATTGCGTTCAAAGTATACACAATANGACTGACCTTCAAAAATTATTCGCAGTAAAAATAGTTTTCCATTAACAATTTATTGCGTTCAAAGTATACACAATATCAATTTTTTACCCTGTTATCATGTTTCATTGTTAAATTATGCTGTTTTAAAATATAAAGGCCGCCAGGCACGCAAATACGATTTAAAACATTCCTTAAAAACAGTACAAAATTCATATTAATCTTATAAATTGAAAGTAGCAAAACTTGAATCACAGAGCCAAGACTGAAACTGTCACTACAAGGAAGATGACATTAATAAAGTTACACCTGTCCTGAAATATTTCATGGAATCCATCTCCTAAAAGAGTGAGTTGTTTTACATAACAAGACGCCANAAGTTACACCTGTCCTGAAATATTTCATGGAATCCATCTCCTAAAAGAGTGAGTTGTTTTACATAACAAGACGCCATAAAATATGGAACATGAAAACATGCATATTATGCTACACATCACTCCAAACAGCAGTAAAACTGTAAATCTTCACTGTCAATCGAATCAAGGTCTTTTAAATCATGCAGTTTTCTATGCAAGTTCTTCGACTCCTAAAAAAACACCATACGTTTTTTGGCTACAGTTACTACCACTATAACTGTCATGATGGCAAATATTGCTTTCACTGCCACCATCGCTGTCACCGCCCATAATTACTACAAATGTTCATATTTCTTCTTCCATGCCACGATCGTTTTTCCAATATTCTGCGTCTTCTCGTTTTACATGTGGCACAGCTTATTGCCAGTCGTATTCTTAAATACTGTTTATAACCACATTTGCAAACACTTTTATCTAGTCAGCTCTTTGCGATACATTTTAAAATTGATTTATTACATTGCATTAAATTTATAGTGATACGGCAACAGCCTGACTACTTCGTGGCCGCTTCAAGAAGGTCGTTAATATAATACTTGGGGGCTGTGAGTTGGCATTGAACAACGCAATGTAGTTCTGCTTTAGGGCCCTACAATGACACGTATGCGGATACGGATCACGGAAGCGGATCATGTAACGCACTCCGTGTCCAATCTCCAATAAGATGCATGCGTACGTGGATAACGTACGTATACACGTAAGAAAGCTGGGCAACTCCCAACTTTTCGGTGCCCGTGAATCCATGTAGCCAATAGGAATGGAGTGTTTGGTTTGTTAGTATTCGTTTTCGTGGACATTGTGGTATACACGGCAACAAGTGCTTGGATTTTCCGTGGCTACTATAATTTTTGTTTCCGTAAATAATGGCACATGGTTTGACAGTTGTATTTACACAGTGTTCAACACAGTAAAATATACACTATGCGATTTGTACATTCTAAAACCTAAGTCAGTAGTTTGAAACAGCTTGTAACAAAAACTAGCGGTAGTGGCAGTTAGACATCCAGTTGTAGAAAACTTAAGTGTGTGACAGAAGAACAATCACAAATAACACAACAATAAAAATTCAAATGCAGAAAAATTAAAATTATTGCTAGGTTATATATACTGCTACTTCAAATGATTACTCAGCAGAGACGTAGCCAGAAAAATGTGGACTTTAATAAGTCTTATTTCAATTAAATAAAAAAAAATAAAGTAACCAATTTGCAAACTAGATTTTATGTGAGGCCTCAGCAACACTAGCCTCTCTCGTGACTGAGGTGTTACAGTTTTCTTTAGACTTGGCATTGAAAAAAATAATTCTTACTTCAAGGAAAATAAATTAATTGTTTCACTTCTTAGCTCCAGAACAGTTCAGTATTTCAAAAGAGATATTCTGGGTTATAAGGTGTCCGTGGTTAAATTAATTTGGAGTCAGCTTAACTTAATAAAAAACAATTGATTTCGACTCTGCTTCTTAATCAAATAGTTCTCAAACTTTGATGAACATTATTTTAAAAACTAAGAAATCCCGAAGTTCCAGGCGTTCCTGTTGATCTCATTGCAGGCAGTCGCATTACCCTGGCTGCCCTATTCAAGCTCTCGCACCTCTAGTGCCATTGCAGTCCCTGCACATTTTAGCACACGTGGTAGTTCGAACTTATTACCCTGAAAATCTACGCGGGCGACGACCTAAACAGGCCTATTTCTTCAGTAAACTTGCCTCGCGTCTTCGTCTCCTTCGAGACGGCCTGTTTTCAGGTTCGAACTCGGGTCCTTGTAATATAATCTAATTAAAAACCTTGCGTGCCACACCCACGTGGACTAGCGTTCTACTTTCGAACACAAATAAGGCAAAAAATTCCTTTCAAACACGTTGTCAAATAACGCCGTCTACAACTGACCAATCACGAGAGAGTTAGAGGCAGAATCACTTAGCACGTCACTTAGTTACCATGGCACTGGATCAATAACTGCTCATATGCTACAGCCTTGTGAACACATTAGAAAAATAACAGACTGAAAAGGCATATAAATGTGTTTACAATAAAATAAAAATTCAAAAAATATCAGTGATATTACATACCAATTAACATAATTAATGCGTCATGAAAATAATATCTAGGAAAATAATATTATAATTTGCAAATATATAAATACTAAAAAAAGATAATTTGCATATGATCCAATTTAACGACGTNGGAAAATAATATTATAATTTGCAAATATATAAATACTAAAAAAAGATAATTTGCATATGATCCAATTTAACGACGTTAAAAGCTGAGTATTTTTGATTTCGTAAGTTACAGGTCTGTATCTCTCTTCGTATTGTAGAATAGTTAAAAATTCATTCCGAGTCGTCCGCTAGTTCCGTTTACGTTTTTCAAGCCTGTTTTCTTTCATATCCCTGCACTGTAGAATGGGTCTTACGCAATGTTGTTTACCTTGGGCCATTCTTGTATATTCATAGGAGATACAGTTGTTTTTTTTAAGTAGGTGCTTCTTTTCTGCGGCCATAGAAGTTTTTAAATGTGCGTTCAACAACGCACATTTCAAAGCCACCCCATACTATTTTTTTGCTACTCTTCTATCGTTTGTTCCATGGTGTACATACTTTTATATTTGTTAATTTTGATACAATAATTTCATTTTGTATTTTACATATTTTTGACACCGATTTCGCTGTGGCAGCTGCTGCTCGTTTCGTGGTATTTTCAATGGGATAAGTACGTCTTCCAGAAATTATATCGTTATCAAAACACGCAATTGTGTTAACAATAATTTCTAGGACTTGACTGTGAATAATAAGACATTTTTACAAGAACATGCCATTAATTATTCTTTCGTGAATACCTCCCGCAAGACTGACGTGTTCGCTTAACATGCGCGCAGACTATATAGAATATATCGGTGACACTGTTGCTTCCATGTGATGGGTAGCTAGACCGTCCCCGCTNAAGTTACACCTGTCCTGAAATATTTCATGGAATCCATCTCCTAAAAGAGTGAGTTGTTTTACATAACAAGACGCCACAAAATATGGAACATGAAAACATGCATATTATGCTACACATCACTTCAAACAGCAGTAAAACTGTAAATCTTCACTGTCAATCGAATCAAGGTATTTTAAAACATGCAGTTTTCTATGCAAGTTCTTCGACTCCTAAAAAAACACCATACCTTTTTTGGCTACAGTTACTACCACTATAACTGTCATGATGGCAAATATTGCTTTCACTGCCACCATCGCTGTCANCATGCAGTTTTCTATGCAAGTTCTTCGACTCCTAAAAAAACACCATACCTTTTTTGGCTACAGTTACTACCACTATAACTGTCATGATGGCAAATATTGCTTTCACTGCCACCATCGCTGTCACCGCCCATACTTACTACAAATGTTCATATTTCTTCTTCCATGCCACGATCGTTTTTCCAATATTCTGCGTCTTCTCGTTTTACATGTGGCACAGCTTATTGCCAGTCGTATTCTGAAATACTGTTGATAGCCTCATTTGCAAACACTTTTATCTAGTCAGCTCTTTGCGATACATTTTAAAATTGATTTATTACATTGCATTAAATTTATAGTGATACGGCAACAGCCTGACTACTTCGTGGCCGCTTCAAGAAGGTCGTTAATATAATACTTGGGGGCTGTGAGTTGGCATTAAACAACGCAATGTAGTTCTGCTTTAGGGCCCTACAATGACACGTATGCGGATACGGATCACGGAAGCGGATCATGTAACGCACTCCGTGTCCAATCTCCAATAAGATGCATGCGTACGTGGATAACGTACGTATACACGTAAGAAAGCTGGGCAACTCCCAACTTTTCGGTGCCCGTGAATCCATGTAGCCAATAGGAATGGAGTATTTGGTTTGTTAGTATTCGTTTTCGTGGCCATTATGGTATACACGGCAACAAGTGCTTGGATTTTCCGTGGCTGCTATAATTTTTGTTTCTGTAAATAATGGCACATGGTTTGACAGTTGTATTTACACAGTGTTCAACACAGTAAAATATACACTATGCGATTTGTACATTCTAAAACCTAAATCAGTAGTTTGAAACAGCTTGTAACAAAAACTAGCGGTAGTGGCAGTTAGTCCTCCAGTTGTAGAAAACCTAAGTGTGTGACAGAAGAACACTCACAAATAACACAACAACCAAAATTCAAATGCAGAAAAATTTAAATTATTGCTAGGTTTTGTATACTGCTACTTCAAATTATTGCTAGGTTATATATACTGCTACTTGAAATGATTACTCAGCAGAGACGTAGCCAGAAAAATGTAGACTTTAATAAGTCTTATTTCAATTAAATTAAAACAGACTATAATAAAGTAACCAATTTGCAAACTAGATTTCATGTGAGGCCTCAGCAACACTAGCCTCTCTCGTGACTGAGGTGTTCCAGTTTTCTTTAGACTTGGCATTGAAAAAAATAATTCTTACTTCAAAGAAAATCAATTAATTGTTTCACTTCTTAGCTCCAGAACAGTTCAGTATTTCAAAAGAGATATTCTGGGTTATAAGGTGTCCGTGGTTAAATTAATTTGGAGTCAGCTTAACTTAATAAAAAACAATTGATTTCGACTCTGCTTCTTAATCAAATAGTTCTCAAACTTTGATGAACATTATTTTAAAAACTAAGAAATCCCGAAGTTCCAGGCGTTCCTGTTGATCTCATTGCAGGCAGTCGCATTACCCTGGCTGCCCTATTCAAGCTCTCGCACCTCTAGTGCCATTGCAGTCCCTGCACATTTTAGCACACGTGGTAGTTCGAACTTATTACCCTGAAAATCTACGCGGGCGCCGACCTAAACAGGCCTATTTCTTCAGTAAACTTGCCGCGCGTCTTCGTCTCCTTCGAGACGGCCTGTTTTCAGGTTCGAACTCGGGTCCTTGTAATATAATCTTATTAAAAACCTTGCGTGCCACACCCACGTGGACTAGCGTTCTACTTTCAAACACAAATAAGGCAAAAAATTCCTTTCAAACACGTTGTCAAATAACGCCGTCTACAACTGACCAATCACGAGAGAGTTAGAGGCAGAATCACTTAGCACGTCACTTAGTTACCATGGCACTGGATCAATAACTGCTCATATGCTACAGCCTTCTGAACACATTAGAAAAATAACAGACTGAAAAGGCATATAAATGTGTTAACAATAAAATAAAAATTCAAAAAATATCAGTGATATTACATACCAATTAACATAATTAATGCGTCATGAAAATAATATTATAATTTGCAAATATATAAATACTAAAAAAAGATAATTTGCATATGATCCAATTTAACGACGTTAAAAGCTGAGTATTTTTGATTTCGTAAGTTACAGGTCTGTATCTCTCTTCGTATTGTAGAATAGTTAAAAATTCATTCCGAGTCGTCCGCTAGTTCCGTTTACGTTTTTCAAGCCTGTTTTCTTTCATATCCCTGCACTGTAGAATGGGTCTTACGCAATGTTGTTTACCTTGGGCCATTCTTGTATATTCATAGGAGATACAGTTGTTTTTTTTAAGTAGGTGCTTCTTTTCTGCGGCCATAGAAGTTTTTAAATGTGCGTTCAACAACGCACATTTCAAAGCCACCCCATACTATTTTTTTGCTACTCTTCTATCGTTTGTTCCATGGTGTACATACTTTTATATTTGTTAATTTTGATACAATAATTTCATTTTGTATTTTACATATTTTTGACACCGATTTCGCTGTGGCAGCTGCTGCTCGTTTCGTGGTATTTTCAATGGGATAAGTACGTCTTCCAGAAATTATATCGTTATCAAAACACGCAATTGTGTTAACAATAATTTCTAGGACTTGACTGTGAATAATAAGACATTTTTACAAGAACATGCCATTAATTATTCTTTCGTGAATACCTCCCGCAAGACTGACGTGTTCGCTTAACATGCGCGCAGACTATATAGAATATATCGGTGACACTGTTGCTTCCATGTGATGGGTA
>NQII01006442.1:54301-73562 GCA_002778355.1 Clitarchus hookeri | reverse complement strand
GGGGGGTTAGTTGGTGACAGCGCCGCTCTAAATAATACTCCTAATTACGCCACACACAAGTAATGCATATGTTTCGGTTCCATCTCTAGTGATATCTTTGTCAACAAGATGCCAAAGCCCACATACAGTCTTCTATTTTAAGAAATTCATCATCATATTTTGCTTGATTATTTGCTCATTATTTATTGGTGTAACTTTTTGTTCTTTTAATAAACTTGTCCCCTTTTCGGTTCAGTGTACATCCACAGCAACTTCTTAAGAAAACATTAACGTTCCATGTCCTGGTAACTTATATATTGATCGTGGTGAAATTGAAATAACCAATTATTTGAAACGAATGTTTTTTATCAATTTTAGCAGAAAATTAAACTATATTTAAAGTTATTGTGTATTTATATTTATTACTGTTGTTATAGCATGTATCTTTGTTAATATTTTGAGATGTTCAGAATTACTAACATGCAAATGTGTATTGTTTCAGTGTCTGAGGACATCAAACGTGGTAGCGCACACAACATATCTTCAAAAATATTATGGGTTTGTTTACAATAAATTGCGACATCATGAAATGGATTCCAAATAAATATAAATGTATCATTAAAAAATTCAAATGTTTAATTATTTTAATTACTAAAACATTTTTGACCCACAGATTACAAGGAATTCGTACAAGATCAAGTAAATGTGTAGCACCAAAAATACTACAGGGTAATTAATTTTTTTATACATTTTATGACCCTGAGCAAAAATTATAAGATTTGTTTTCATTTTACTAACTAAAACGTCATTAACAGCGAAAATAGTATTCGTGGATTTAATGCAGACTTCAGTAAAGCATCTACTACTCTTTTTAAGCAAGTGATTTAGTGCCAAGGAAGATATATATTTTACGTGTCCTAACTCAGTTCCAGGTAAGTTATATTTTATATGTATTTTATTTACTGTGTTTAATTGCAGGGCATGGTGGTTAATCCTGGTAGTGATTTTAAGGATCTGAGTTTCTTTTCTAAGGCGTATAATTTTTCGGGCCCTATATGAATCAAAATTCAGGAAAGAATTTATCTGTTGGAAGACTTTCGTATTTATAAAGGTGTACCGAATTTCGCTGTGGTTAAATATGTGTGTCATGCTGCTATAATGAATTCACGTAATAACTTTAAATTAAATTTGATATTGAAATTGTATATATCGTAAGTTATAAAAAAAAATTTTTACACGTGGCAAGTGGGCATATTCGAGTTTCTGAGAGATGGAGATATTAAGAAAAATTAATGGCCTCAATTTAATTTTAAGTTGATTCATATTGCTATGAAAATACACGCAACTATTATTTACAACATTATACTACCTTTTTATACTATTTGCTTTTGTTATTCTAATTGAGTACAATATTAAATGTCAATCCTAATTCTAATTTAATTCCGTATCATTATTTCAATTTTGGTTAGTCACTTAAATAAAACATATAATTTATAAATATTCAGTCCAACTGTATATTGCCATTATTCCAAATGTCTGTCACTCACACATACAGTCTCACTCTCCACTGTACATGTGATCGCAGATGTCACTCTCGCTGGTCACTGTCGTCGCTGCTCGTCGCTCCGCTGTTCCCATATACCTGCCCTTAAGGCCGTACAAGGCTCCGGATTCTCTACGACTCGGAGGCCCGCTGCGACATGTCTTGATCAATATGTCTGGTTGAGAAGGTTACTTGCGTCTCTATTCGCGCTGATGGAGGCGAGGGCGATGACCAGAACTCTTCTGCAACAATAAGGACGGCGAAGGGCACAGAGACAATGGCGCTGCTTGTAACAATATAAACTCCATCGCAATTATTTTCTTAACACTATGGAACAAACTTTGGAATACAAGAGTTACTTGCCACAAACCATACATATGTTTTATTTTAATGGCCCGCATACAAAATAATTTCCCGTTGTTTTGTGAATTCAGGACTTCGTGGATGTCATTCAGTTGGATCGTCGTTGCCGATTCGTGAATTTTGATGTCTATTATTGAAGAGTGTCTCATGTTTTTTTTCTATATTATAACCACGCATCATCTGTAAAATCACTTTACACTAAATTTGGTATCCCCGCAAACAGAACTTTTAAAGCACATGATATATCAGCTCTGGAAAACGAAATTTTTTTTCTAAAATTTAATTTGCTGAATAGACAAATTTTATCACACGAAGACGTTAGTAAAGATTTTAATTAACGTGAATATGAATTTTTGGATGCGCTAGTTGAACGGTACAGCACTTAAAAGAATGTATATTGCTCTTTTGAACATAGTCACCAACAGTCCTTAAAATGACATGTAATAAAGGCTAATGTATACAAAATTAGAATAAGGCTGGATGCAGCAAACACACCGATCCCATAACAAATTTTTCGAAATGATTGCACTTTATCATTAAAAAAATCGTTTAAGTAGAACCACTTTGTGGTATTATCAAACTACAACAGGTGGTTAAGAAACACGTTGTTAATTTCCCACACAATGGAATTTTCTAAGCAGCGTGGAACAGTTTTTCTTAACTTAAATACGGCCTACGGGTCGAGACGTTTTAGTGCACGGGCTATCATTTGAAAACATATTTTTTTTTTGCGGAAATGTCCGTTCCGAGCCGAGCCGATTCGAACGGAACAAGTATGCGCCCTGCTCCACGCGTCTGTTGCCGCGGACATAACTCGGCCATCAAATTAGAACCGCTTAAATGACCAGGAATTCGGCTAACTATCTACCTTGTCTCTCGCAGTCCTAGTTTTCGTCCTAACTCAAACTCCATCACTTGTGCGTATGGAAATCCATTACACCCGTGACTTCACACGGATCATCGTTTCATTAGTGTTCATGCCAGCCCTGGAAAGGCTTCTATACTGAGGATATTATTGTTCATGGATAGTTGACTATGTGCGTTGTTTTACGCTATCCTCTACCTTTGACACGCTTAGATTTTTTCTTTATTGTACGTTCTATATATTGCAGGAAAACACAACTTTAAAATTATCTGGTGTACTACCATATTGTCTCGTTGCTTTTCGGTTTCATATTAAGCATAATTAAAAATTTACATTTATTTTTCATTAAAAAAAACAGGGTCAGCGGTGGCGTAGTGGCCAGGGCACTCACCTCCCACCACGGTGATTCGAGTTCAATCCCCGGCGGGATCACTGCCGGATTTTCACATGTGGGAATCG
The DNA here is from genome assembly GCA_002778355.1 of Clitarchus hookeri. Classification (NCBI taxonomy): domain Eukaryota; kingdom Metazoa; phylum Arthropoda; class Insecta; order Phasmatodea; family Phasmatidae; genus Clitarchus; species Clitarchus hookeri. Next base: position 70,353 of record NQII01006442.1, on the reverse strand, counting down.
TGCTCGACAATGTCGCCTGCCAGCGGGTTTTGTCGGAGTACTCCCGTTTCCCCCGCTGTTGCATTCTATCGCCGCTCTATTCTACGGTCTCATTTCATTTCATGTCCGGGGATGACGGGCACTCACAGGTCGCAGCTTGAAAGTTCGTCATTATGAGGGTGTCACCTCCCCTTATTTGCACTCCCCGTACGACATTTAAATTTCAATCAAAAAACGTTATTAGCTACCGTTCCACAGCGTGGTAGTTGTGGACAAACTAGCAAAAACGTGTGGCTAAAAATATTGACTTTCCAATCACCGTCAGCAAATCATATCAGCCGTGGGTACAGCATCTTCTTTTCTTTCTCGGTAGCTCTGCATAATTTTTTTTTTTTTTTTTTTTCCCAGAAGGCGATTTCACACATAACTAAGGAAGTAACAATGTCTGTATGATTATTCCTTTGTCACCTAATAATAGCTGCCAAAAATAAACATAGAGTAAGAGAAATAAATATCAGTCTGTATCACAAAGGGATTATTCCACATAGTAAAATTGTGTTTGTGAATAACGTAAAGGTATATTGAACACGTGGAAATGTGTAGTTAAGTAATTCTTTTAGGTACTTGTAGTTTGTTACCTAAAATAGATTTTTGGCACTGAAATTTTATTTGCTAATGTTNGTGGTAAGTAAGTAACTCCTCGGCGCGCTTACTTGCGGCGGGAAGGACTGAGGAGACAGGACTGTGGGCAGGGTGCCCAGGAGGTTGGAGGGACGCATTAGACGCCAGGGCGTCGCGACGCCGCTCGCCAATCTGCATAATGTGACCGCACGCGCCTGGGCGCCATCCCCTTCCTCCTCGCCCCTCGCGCCCGCCGATCCTCTTCGTGGGATGAATAATTCACTGGCACTTTAACTCACCTCCACACCTCTTTCCCCAGCGATGGTCTAAAACCGCCCTCTTCCAGAGGGTCCCTGCAATTCCCTTACCCCTCGACAAGCGCTTGCTTCCTTCAGACTCCGCGGAGCTGAGGACGTGAGTCTCCGCGCTCGCCCTCGACATTCTGCCAACATCATCCCAACACAAGGAGTGCTTCCTGTGTAAAACAGTCCCGTTTATCTCTGCATCCCTGGCGTGGCTCTGAACACACCCCAAAAGAAGTTTTCCAACACCTGTAGTTAGTTGTGCAGGAAGGGTTTTCGCCGCGTGAGGGGTGGAAGTGGGGAGTGGAGACATTTGGGTGGCTCGTAACATCGAGGTCTTGAGAGCCGATGAGGGTGAAGCGAGGTATGGATCAGTGTCAGAATGAAAGAGCGGGAAAAATGGGAAATCCCTGACCAAACCCGCGGACCAGCGGCAGGATTCCCACATGCAAAAATCCGGGAGTGACCCCGCCAGGAATCGAACCCGGTTCGTGTAGGTGGTAGAAGAGTACCTTGGCCCCTAATACGCCACCATGACATCACCTATGACAAGGTATTTTTACTTTAATATCATTGTTAACCTATCAACTGACCTTTTCGGTACATTTTTAAAGCAGAATTCCGTTGCTTTTTATGCTTATTATGGACATAAATAACGTCATGCAAAATTTACGATGGGAATTATGACAACAAAAAATCAAAAGTACGTCTGCAGGACATTAATTATTGCCGATAATTCCTTACTAGCAAAAATAAGGAGCTAGATTTGCTACGAAATTAGAGGAATTTGTGCTAGGAAAGTCTGGGTAACACAACTCCTTGTGCTATATTTTATTTTAATTATTAAATTGATTTTATTTTTATATTTTTGTAACAAGCGTCTTAAAGCTAAATGTGATACTACCATCTGATTATCTTAAACTTTGGAAAACATTGTAGTAACTGCTGCTGTTAAATTTTAAATCATATTGGAAGACGTCCTCGAGTAGAAACTGAAACGTATTAAAAATTAATTGCGATACAAGAGAGCGTTGGTTTGAATCCGTACTAGTACATTTGCTAGTAATTCTTTCCTGTAAAATTTAAACTAACAATAAACTAAGCCGATAAGTAAAAAATTCGTTATCCTGCAATTTTACAGTCTGCAGAAACACTTAGATAATACAACTTTGCTCATCACGTCAATTTCCGTATTTGTGGCAATGCAGCACAAAGTTTCTTTTTTTATATTTCTGAAATTTAAAATTTTTATACACCGTTTGAAAATATTCTTTCCAAAATTATTTAACATCAATGAATATATGTGAAGGAATCTAGTTGAACTTCGATTAGAGTAAAAAATAATAGTAATACCCCTATTACTAAAAGCAATTTTGGCTCAAATTACGTGCGACTAAAGTAGAACCATTTTTTACATATTCTAAACAATAGTTTCAAGTAAACATTTTCATCTCACGAGATCATATTAAAATATTGTCATTCTTATCTCCAATTTGCCACTTTTAATGAAAGAACCCGTTATAAAACGATATAGGTAAATAAATGTACTTTATTAAAAAAGTAAATANGTAAATAAATGTACTTTATTAAAAAAGTAAATAAAGTTTTTACCACTAGTACATCACCTAACGAGAAGGAATATATAATTAGTGATATACCTGTTTGAATGCGTGGCTCTGGGCCAGACAACAATACAGACACAGTGGCTCAATCTGCCAAACTAGTTTGAAAACATTTGTGTGCCTACGTTATTCTTGAGGCCTATTATGATTTATAGAGTAAATTCCGTTGCAATTCTTAAACATGAACACCTAGTTGTTATTTAGTTCAGACAATGTGAAAGCATTGTTATTAATATAAAAAAAACAATAGACAACACTACAGTGACACAGTGCAATCCAATCAGCTAAAATAAAACAAACCGAGATCATCACAGAATCCCTTAGGGAATAGATAGCTCCGTGAATTATTTACCTACTTTAGCGAGATCGACCTTGCCAAATAACTTAGAAAAATGATTACATTTCTCTTGGCATTAAGTAAGGAAAATACAGGATATTTTAGCAAAAATGTGTGTTACTGCACTCTCTAAAAGGGTTTTGTGGTAATATAGTTTCATCTGTAAAAATATGCGTTTAATTTGGACCCAGGTGAATTCAGTAATATGATTGTCATTTTACAAATCCACGCATATGTTCGCACACATTATGAGCGTCGTTAAAATTTACATGAATGTTCATTGTATGCTTCAATTCTTTACGAAACAGAGAGAGAGCAATGACCTAAATGGAGAGTGAGAGAGGGTGAGATCCCATGAAAAAGCCTTCTCCCTGGGTAATGCGAAAGAGAGCTCTGTGAAGAGAGAATTCTTTAAACCAAGACACGGTGCGGCGTAATAATACTTCACGCCTGGCGTGTATGCAATTCACGGTTCTCGCAAGATCCGCACACTGCCTACCAATCACGAAAATTGAGTCCAAAAATATGTAAAGCCCTTAAAAGCAAGTCATCAGTAACCACAGAAGTGAAACAGGATGGAGATAGAATAGCAATGGGTGGCAAAGAGCAGGGGGATAGGCGTACCAACAAGAAAGCTCGCTATCAAACGGCAGATATCCATGCCTAGTTCCCACATGCGAAAAGCCGGGAACAGAACTCAGATAACTTCGGTGAGGTGCAGGTGCGCTAGCCNGCCATGCCTAGTTCCCACATGCGAAAAGCCGGGAACAGAACTCAGATAACTTCGGTGAGGTGCAGGTGCGCTAGCCAGTCGATGAACGTGGCACTTACCTCCCGAGGAAATGCAGTTGTATTGTTAAAATCAATTTACGCTATGGTTATACTTTTAGGAAGCAATTCTGAAATTATACTGTGAGGTACCGTGTTCGTATATTTCTGTTACATGTAAACAAAAACACTGCAGTTTTTCTTCTATATTTCAATTGTAAAGAATTTTGTTTAAATGTGTCACTCGTCCAACTAACGCTAGTGTATTAAAAAATACATAAATTAAAAATTTTACATTTTAGACCTATGGCCATATTAATTTCAGCTTTTTTACTTTTTGACAATATCTTGTTAGTAGTAGAGTAAAGTTCCTCCGAACTGGGAGCTATCGATTCCTGGATTCGTCCGCCATCTTGGATAATGTCATAAATTTCTGGTTTCTCTCAAAACATTGTCCGTTTTTCCCTTAAAAATATTTTAAATCCCTATAATTTCCTTAAAAATGTATTGAATTTCCCTCACAATTATTATTTTTCCCTTTAAATGCTCCCCCCCAACCCCCTTTTTCCAACCATCCACAATGCACCGATACCCAATTTGGTAAAACGAGCCCCCGAAAGAGAATTCACGAGCTATTTGAAGGATTTGATGGAGTCGCTTTTCACCAACAGGTGACCAGCCCCATCACCACACCCCTCCGCACTGCAAACCTCTAGAAATTATTATAGAAAATCGCCAAAACCTAAAAAAAATATTCTACAAAAATTGAAGAATATAAATATATTCTGTTAACATCACACTCATCCCACCACCCTAACCATCAACCCCTACACATACCAACCCGCCTTTCAATAATTAAAAATCGAGAATAATCACAAAAAAAAGAAAAATTGATTCTAAAAATCGAGGAACATATAATTTTAACCTCACACTACCCCACCACCCTAACCCCCCACCCCCGGACATCCCTGGTATTCTAAAATTCTAAAAAATCGGGGAAGTCACAAAGAAATGGTAAAAAGCGGACACATGTAAAATTAGACTGTGTTTGCCTGTTTTGCTCACCCCCCACCCCCTAATTCCGGAGACTTAACCATCACAAAAAGCATCCACCAGCCCCATTAATCCACCCACATTCCTGCTACCCAACACCTTTTCTATCATTACTCTCTCGAGTTAAGGAGCTGGCCGGCCTTGTCAAAACAATCGTAAAACCATCTGTCATCTAGGAATCGATGCATTTATAAATAATTAAAACTATTTTATTTAAATTTATCTTAACAAATGTTTGAAAATTCCCAGAACTTAAAAATACAGATTAATGTATCGAAAATATATTTTAATTCAAAATCGGTTTATAAAACTTAAATTATATTAAATTTTCACTTTCCCGTGACAGCTGGTAACAATAACAAAATTAAAGTTTCTCAGAGGAACATGGGGATTTAGCACACGACTTCTCAAAGAGTAGGCATGTACTCTGACCACTGAGCTATGCAAGTGAATACCTAAATGTTATATATCATCCATCCAATCGAATAGGCTACCATTCATTCGTAAAAACAGAGAATTTTTTTACGTATTAAAATGTTCATTATATTTATTTTCAATCCATGCATATATGGCATATAAAAACTAGTATTTTGGAGCTATTTTTGTTTAGTTTAATGATTTATAGAATATAAATTTTTTTAAATACCAATGTTGTATTGAAATCAACGCATTTTTTTCAGTTGAGGTTTGAATCATATGTGCCTTAGTCTACATTTTTTTATATTCGTTTTAAATAATTATTCAACAAACAGCATTTTCACGTGTCTGATCGTAAGCAAGCTAATATGTACAGGCATGTAGGTAGGTGAATATAATTTACGAACGCTTAGGGGACAGGCTTGTGAATTTTAGTTTGCAAGTATAATTTCTATCTCCAAGAATGTATGTTAAAGCCCTTTATGACCATAGTGTTTAGCTAAATTAAAAAATGATCTTTCCATTAAAGCATTATTTAACCTTTTCAGATTATAACAGGATTGTTACAATGTAGGGTAAAAAATGAAGCATCGTTTTTTTTATTAAAATACAAATTTCTACAAAAGTACTCAAAAATATATATATTCTTCCATGCACTACTCATACTCTTATACATCAGCTACAGAGTCCATACGTGTACCCACAGGAAAATAACTTCACCCAAGATTGAATTTACCAGACTAATTCCACCCTAAACTGACCCCTAACAAGACTGACCCCTCATTGTGGACCATGCTCTACAATCAGCACCATATGCACCACATGCAACACAATCAGCATCACGTGCACCACAATCAGCACCACATGCACCACAATCAGCACCAGATACATCAACATCAGCACCACATGCACCCCATTCAGCACCACTGGCACCACAATCAGCACCACACACCACAATAAGCACCCATAAATGACTCCTAAGTGACCTTTAGTGTTCCCTAAATAACACCTAATGACCCCCAATTGACCACAGATTTATCAATTAATAACCTTAAAGAACAGAAATATAATCTTTAAGTGACCCCTAAATGACACCTTTTGCTCCAAAAATGACCGCTTATGCCAACAAATGACTTCTCATACATCGCAAATGACTTCCCTTGCACGGCAGCTGACCCCTCACAAGTCCGACCCCTCACATAATCCAGTCTTCACATTCACACTGTGGTTTGCTGGTTTTTCTTGTTTTAATCATCTGTAGTTAGAAAGAGGGATCCCAGTATGTGCCTATTTGCTAAGTGGATTGAGCCAAATAATGAGATTGTAAGATACAATTAATCCAAAATATGTAAATGCTATATTAAAAAAATATAGCACCAGAAACCACGAGAGAATACCAAACTACTGTTCACAGGCGGTGGAAAATCAACTGCAAAATTCGATCATCCGGTTTATATAACGACCATTTTACGTGACAAATTAGATTAAAATTTGCGCGCCAAACAGTCAAAGAAAACGCTCCCAGTCAGAACAGAAGTATTTTTCCGAGGGGGCAACAGCCTAAGAGAATTGGTGTACACGATGGAAAAAAACACTCAAAAATTATTAAGAATCCCTAAAATCGCATAGTATCCTGTAAAATCGCTTGCAAGCACTAAATATTTCATAAAGTCCCAGAAAACATTTAGGAAATCCCTGTAAACCACTGATAATCTCAGAAATTCTCAGAAAATCTCTGATAATACCAGAAAATCTCGTAAAATCACAAAAAAAAAAAAAATATATATATCACTGGAAACATTGTAAAATCGTTGGAAATATAATCAATTCTACATAAAAAGTGAAAACTTTAAAAACCTAGCTGTGAATCCCAAAAAATTTGGTTTCAATTATTGACAAAAAATAAAAGATTCGAAAGAAACTAAAATATTCCACAATATATTAAAATAATATTAATATTACGAAACCACGTAGACATTTTCAGCAAAATTATAAACATGAACAAAAATCGTGTAACAGAGAAATGTAAATATAATTAATTTCCTAAAAGTTCTTACAAAAAATACAGCAATGCAACCCTCGAAAAGAGTCCGCTGACTAATCCTGAGTTTTGTATACTACATTAAATATCTTGTTCCCGAGAATTTGTTGCAATACTATAGAATTTGTAGAAGCTGTATTTGTTCCCCTCCACGTTTAGTCCACCTTCCCAAGGTTATTATAACTCTGTTTCAAATGACCTTGAGAAACGTACAGCCATAATGTGATTTCAACATCAAACAATGTAACATCCAATCCAAGAAGTGTCGAATATTCGTAGTAATTCATTAGAAATTGAAGGCCTACGCAAAGACACCGGCGCCTTACCCAAGATTCACACAACATTCCTCGCACCGTAAGTCGGTGTGCAGCCAAGTACGCTACGGAGTTTGGCGAAAGATACGCTTATGTGATAACCTTCCAGCCTGTGTGTGCGTGACTTGACTAAGTGTATGTGTGTGCGTGTGTTTGTGAGTGATGTGTGTGTTCGCGTGCCCACTTACCTGAAACTTTTGAAACTATTCAGTGGAGTATAGCTTATTTGATGAACTTATAAAACGCAGTAAGGATAGCTTACTTTCGTAGTTAATTCCATGCCAGATAATTTCATTTCAAAATGGTAACTTTTAATTATTGGTGCTATAATATTTCTCACTAACGGTTCAACAAATTTGAAAAAAAAAAAAACATTATTTGTTCAATATTCAAAACGTGAGGATGGAATTTGTTAGTTTGAATCCCCAATGGTCTCCCTTTTTGGGACGTTGCAACTTTAAAAATAATGATTTCAGATAATACTTATATACTAATTCAAACAGTAGCTAAAGGTCACTTTAAATTATGTGATTAAGTTGTATCGGGAACCTTCAAAATGGCTTCTTTATAAATATTTTTGACAAGTGTGACACTTTTGGCAAAACGACTGTTTAAACAAAATTAGTACTCTGTTAATACCTAAAGCTAACATTAATTATGCTGCAAAATATATTTATGTAAACAATTATGTAATATAGCGTTGCCTGAAACAAACAACATCATATGCTTAACTGATTCCCGCCAACTTTTATATATAAATACTTGTAACATAATAAGAGTATACAATGAGAGAAAATAAGACACTCAAATGGTAGCTTAATTAATATTTTATGCTAGTATGCCGTAACTGTCGACCAGATAGACACTATTTAAACAAAAATTGGTATGCCGGCTGTGGCCAGGCCATTTTTTTTAAAATTTTTTTCGTATTGGAAAGAGAAAATTCCTTTTACAGTACATATCAGGAACAACTAATCTATATGACCCCAACTTGGAATGCTTGAGCAACTTATTATTTCCATTAAATGTGTACACATATTGAAAACATCTTTCGTCCGCCATGCTGGAAAAATAATCTTAAATATTAAACTTAAATATGATAATATATATTAGCTCTTGTAGAGTCCCAACACATTTGGCAAGCAAGAATAATTTTCAGCAGTCACAAGTGAACAAAGGCATGTTTTTGTTACCATTACGCCAATTTAACTTAAAATTAGGCTGTTGAATTTACTACTTACTGTACAAAATGAATTAACAAATTGTGTCTTGCACGAGTAATCTTTTGTTATGTTGGGGCCACGGTGGTTCAGCGGCTGGAGCAATCGCCTCCACCATAGGTGAACCAGGTTCGATTCCCGGTGAGGTCACTCTCGGATTTTCGTACTTGGGAATTGTGCCGGACGATGCTACTGGTCGGCGGGGTTCCCTCGGGATCTCCCGTTTCCCCCGCCCTTGCATTCCGGTGCTGCTTCTTACTCACATCGCTTCACCCTCATTGATACTTAAAATCCCGATGTTAACAGCCGCCTAAACTCTCTTACCTCTACTTAGTTATAGCCAATAACTTTTATTATATAAATATAATCTTTGGGCTTTATTAAAGTGACTTTATTTGTTAGCATCTGTAAAAACTATCTTTTACGTAGGCTGACAAAACATTTTTCAAGCATAACCATTAAGTGACATTCTTATTTCATTTAATAGATTTATTGTATAACTTGTTTAATTCATTGTGCTGATATGAATTGCCCGTCTTGAGAAATAGTGCATATTAAAAATTTTTATTTTATATCCAACGCTTACACTTTTAACACAAGAAAAAATGTCAAAATCGTAAAGTTGTATCTCAATATTCCTGTTTCCTGAAAAACTAATCATATTATTATATATAGTTTTTATGTGTCGCTGAAGCACTTATGTACATGATATTTTGCACCTGCCATAATTTACTGAAAAAATAAATTTCATTGTAACTTTATGAAAATGATTAATAAAATATTTACGCTTTACATATTCACTTTATTGCACATAATACTTTCATAACACTACGACGTATAAAAACAGCACCGTTAACTTGTTTTGCAAAAATTAAAAGCTGTAAAATATACTTTTTTTTTTTTTTTTGTATTTGGTTTGAAATTGGTCATAGGGCCTCGTAACCTCATTACATTTGCTTATTAGGCACTTGTTACTACACAAAGTAATACTTGATTCTTTTAATTTATTTAGACACTAGCTAACTATAACCGTATCTTAGAAATTATGCCATTAGTTTTGGAGAGAGGAACAGTTACTGTGCTTCATTACTTATTTATTTAAGGTTGGGAAGCATGATATTTCAGAAAGAATAAAATTTAACTATGGTGAGCACGCTACAGGTGCACCAAACGAGGTGGCATATTGATAAACCTTAAGATTCACATTTCTGGTGGGGGAAGTTGGGGACTTGGGTTAGAATCTCGGTACGGCCCTCCTTATTCCGGTTTTAATTGGTTTCCCGAAATAACTCCAGGCAAATGCTACACGAAAAATGTATAATGTTCTTGCAACAAAAATATTACTATTGAGGCATTTCTTTTAACATTTATGTTGTAGTAAAATTAATAATGTGAAAAAGTTAACAATTTCAACCATTTACAAAGTGTTATATTACTTTAATGCAAATATATTGTTGACGTGTTAATGTTAATAATGCCTTTAAGAAATGTTACCTCAACAAAAAGTTTTATTACGCTAAAAATAACAGGAAGAACAAAACATTTTGTGTTACTGCAACGTTAAAGAAATGTCCATCCAACACAAGCTTACACTGACTTGGCGTTGTAAAATGGCGGATAATAGTGAAGAGTGATTATTTCGTAAAATAGAACCACTATATTTAAATTTTAAATTGTAGTATGAGAACCAGATGTACATTTGACCAACTCTTCAAGCCTTTCAAAGCAGTTTATGTGTGCCAATTGTGCGTATAATTATAGAGCAGCGTAAAGTTTTTACGCCTAATGAAAGAGAAATGCAGTTTGTCGTTATGTTTTCTTGAATTCATACAATGTGAATCGTGTTCAGGCATGTTAACATAGAGAAGCTGGAAGGACGCCAGGTTGCGTTAAGTGGCGTACGTCATAAGCTCAAGGGGCTGGTACGGTTCCCCTCCCAGTCGTATTTTTTTTTNGCCAGGTTGCGTTAAGTGGCGTACGTCATAAGCTCAAGGGGCTGGTACGGTTCCCCTCCCAGTCGTATTTTTTTTTTCATTGGTAATATTTCTTTTTGTGACAAAATAATCATACTTCATTTATTTCTCATCTGAAAGTTTTTTAAAACAAAGAAAATATATAAAAAATTTTTAAACACATATTAACATCAATTCAACACAATATTGGTTTTGCCGGAACATAAACACCGCCTTAATGTTGAAAGAAAAGTAAGGAGATAATGTTACAAAAGTAATTATTGTTAAATTAACACTAAAATCTTAGCAGTATAATACATTAACAGCAACATTAGTTACTGACGGTTCACAGAAAAAAAAACATTACTGTTGTTACAACATTTGACTTTTTTCTATGTATTTTACACTCGTGTCTCCCTAAGCAACATGCTCCGCCTTTGATGGCCTTACTGTGGACAAGATGCTAACCTCTACCTATTTCCACCATGCTTTGTGCTTAGCATACTATGCCATAGACACATGACTGTAATGTTACATTTTATTTAACTATTAAAAAATTGTCATGTTTAAAATTATAAATTCGTATTTGCTGATATGAGAACAGTTATAAAAGTTAATTTCTATACGTGGTACTTATTTAGCGAGACAACAATATTGGTGTACTATCTTCCATGATCATTGCATTTAAATAACACTATATGAAGTAAGTATTAGGCTACAAGTTAATTCCTATAGGTGGTATTTATTTCAAGAGAATTCAGTATTTATGTTTTATCTTCCCTTGTTATTACTATTTTGTAACACTATGAAAGTTATTTATCACTCCTCAGTATGCAAATTATTTTTTTTTACTGGTTAATAACCACAAAGCTCACAAAACTTCAATAACATATCGCTCTAGTTAGTATTTTCGTAAACGATATAACCTATACCGCAGCAACAAAGAGGGAAAAGGGGTTGGAATGAGGGACAGGATTCCATTGACGGTTGTTAAGTGAGAAGATGCCAGGGGTCAGCAAGGTTGAAAACATCAAAATAAATAATCCGCAAGACACATAAATTTCCTCTTAAAAAAAAAATTTATAACACTAAGTAAATGTATTTTAAAATTATTTTAGGTAATATGTGAGAAAATAGGAGATCGTCTTATACGTTTGTTGGTATTTATAGGATTTATTCTTTGTAACCATGAATACGTGTACCTTTATAGGCTTATTTTTTCGGTAACACAAGAGTATAGTGACTTGTCTAATAATCTAATATAATAGTGAATATTTCATAGTCCATAAATTACTTGCTGATGATAGTACGTGTCGTTTGGGAAGACCACTATTCAAGAGTGCAGGACATGCGTTATTTGTTTTCTTTGGCAAAGAGACTGTGAAGGTATTCAGAATATTCTAAGTATTTTAAAATCTAAAGTGAGTTACTATCATCTGTTCTAAAGGGGTTAGAATTTCCATAAAATTATATTTAACTGACTTCATGTAATGCTGTGGGAATACTATATTGTGTGATCAACACAGTTTATAATATTGGGAAAAACAAAAATTGTAGTTGAGTGTACAGCCGTGAAAATTTTGAGCTTGGTTGATTAATATTAACATAAATAAAATAAAATCACAGTATGTTAAATTACAAGTTTATCGAGCAGTAGAAACTAATATGAAATATCGGAAGTATAAACTATTTTTGATAATACGCACTCGACTATAGGCCTCCGACTTGGCAGCCTTGAGTATAGGGCGATGCTGCTTCCCTGGATAAAACCAGCCTTCTGAAAGCGTTATGTAAAAGCGACAAATAGTCATGCCCCATCCTTCACAGAAGGGCTGTTTCCTGTTAATTTCTCACGCAATGGGAGGTCAACTTGGCTTGGCAAAGGGAGCCGTTCCTTTCACAATACAACTACAGTTGTCCGGCACAAACTCACCCTACATATTTAATGAAAATAAGAATTCTTCGTGAGTAGTAGGTAAACAGACACTTCTGAGAGTCGGTACTCTTTAGTGGGATCCAGCGCATTCACATGCGAAAGTCCCTTAACCAGCTTCGTGCCCCAGGAAAAAGCATTAAACCAAGTTCATTTCATTAATATGTAAAAATAAATATATTAATACATATGACAGTGTTGCACGATGTCCACAAATCTCACATAAATTCATAGAAATCTAAACAAAAAAAGTTTGGATTAAGACTTATGGGAAATCATGAAAACAGAAATAAAAACCATAACAATAAAAATATAATAAGACTTTTAAAACACAAGGAAATTCATTAAAAGCACTTCAAAATTAATAAACTCCATTAGTATTAAAAATTCCCTAACATTTGAGATATATTTTAAATATATGAACCTTAATATATATATAAATGTCCAACAGTTAAAAAACTCCTGGAGACATCAATATTATGTTTGCATGTGTAGAAACCCTTCACAAGTCACAAGANCTTTTAAAACACAAGGAAATTCATTAAAAGCACTTCAAAATTAATAAACTCCATTAGTATTAAAAATTCCCTAACACTTGAGATATATTTTAAATATATGAACCTTAATATATATATAAACGTCCAACAGTTAAAAAACTCCTGGAGACATCAATATTATGTTTGCATGTGTAGAAACCCTTCACAAGTCACAAGANCGTCCAACAGTTAAAAAACTCCTGGAGACATCAATATTATGTTTGCATGTGTAGAAACCCTTCACAAGTCACAAGAAACGCAAAAATTTTCAAAAATCAGACAAAAAACAATTTCCATTGCTCAAAAAACTTTGTTAATAACCAAAAATATTTAAGAATATTTAAAAAAACTTTCACAATCGCAAAAAAATCTTTGAAAATATTACAAATCTTCGACAATTACTGAAAATCACTCAAAAATCTTTGAAAATTGAACGAAATATTTAAATATCTCTCAAAATCTTTGAAAATCTCAAAAAAAAAAACCAACTTCAATAAATAATTAAAAAAATTTAAAATTATGGAGAATCATTAAAAATCTTTCGAAATAACAAAAAACGTTATTATCATTGTAACTTAGAGAAAATCACCAAAAATCACAAAAAAATCTATAATAAGAGTACACATTTTAACCTAGTTGTTGCCCCCTCGTATTTCTCCGATCTTCATCGCCGGCTTACGTCATTTCGAGTGATGTGTTAAATGTCTTACGTATTTATATTATACCTCGGTTCACTCATGATATTAACAAATATGAAAAGTCCTCAAATCTGCACATCTCCTGCTGTTATTAATTTGTGCCTTCTTTAGAGAATTCTATTTATTCGCTTCTAGCGACCCGGCCCGGCTTCGCACGGGTACAATTTAGATTTTACAGCGATACACAAATAAATAAATTGGGAAAAGACAATAACAATATTATATGACAGCAAATAAGTAAACTGCTATCATATATATCATACATACATACGCATCACGCCTATCTCTCAGAGGGATAAGCAGAGATGGACATCCATTTACCACGATCCTGACATACCTATNACATACGCATCACGCCTATCTCTCAGAGGGATAAGCAGAGATGGACATCCATTTACCACGATCCTGACATACCTATCTCCTTCGCTTTATCCACATTAATACAACTCTAATATAACAATAGTATATGATAGTGGTTTAAAAATTTCTTTGAACACTACATTTATTCTTTTGTCTCCGACCGCCAGCACAAAAAGATTTCTGTTTGACGTGACACGCGAAAGGGCTACGTATAGTAGTCCGTCTGAAAAACATGCTCCACTCAAATCCACTCCAGCCACATTAAGTGTTTGACCCTTTGCCTTATATATGGTCATACCAAAAACTACTCTTATAGGAAATTGTACTGTTTTAAAATTAAAAGGCAAATCCCTGGTTATCATTGGTNCATACCAAAAACTACTCTTATAGGAAATTGTACTGTTTTAAAATTAAAAGGCAAATCCCTGGTTATCATTGGTAATGTATATATTAAAACATTTTCTCCACTACCGCAGCCAGTTAGAATAGTACCTTTAATGAGATAACTTTTTAAATGTTTTGTTTGTAGTCGAGTCCCGTTGCAAGATTTCGGTGGATTTATATTTCGCAATAAAATTATGGAAGCTCCAGCTCCAACTTTTAANACACACGCATCACGCCTATCTCTCAGAGGGATAAGCAGAGATGGACATCCATTTACCACGATCCTGACATACCTATTTCCTTCGCTTTATCCACATTAATACAACTCTAATATAACAATAGTATATGATAGTGGTTAAAAAATTTCTTTGAACACTACATTTATTCTTTTGTCATGGACCGCCAGCACAAAAAAATTTCTGTTTGACGTGACACGCGAAAGGGCTACGTATAGTAGTCCGTCTGAAAAACATGCTCAACTCAAATCCACTCCAGCCACATTAAGTGTTTGACCTTTTGCCTTATATATTGTCATACCAAAAACTACTCTTATAGGAAATTGTACTGTTTTAAAATTAAAAGGCAAATCCCTGGTTATCATTGGTAATTTATATATTAAAACATTTTCTCCACTACCGCAGCCAGTTAGAATAGTACCTTCAATGAGATAACTTTTTTAATGTTTTGTTTGTAATCGAGTCCCGTTGCAAGATTTCGGTGGATTTATATTTCGCAATAAAATTATGGAAGCTCCAGCTCCAACTTTTAAAATCAGTCTGTGTGGTGGCACGCCAGAAGGAGTCAATGAATAAAGAAATTCTGTGGGATAGTGCACAGCTTCTTTACTATCGAGTACTGTATCTACTGAGTAATATACTTGTAATTGCGCATTAAATTTTGCGATAGCTAAATCATTTTTTTTTGTCTTTTTCGTTAGTAGGTGATAATATCGCTCTTTTTTAGAACCACAATAGTTTCTTATTTGAATGGTCGCGTATTTAAGGGTAAACATTAACTATCAGTTATTGGTGGTCGATGACTAAAACACATGTATCACTATTGAGAGAGATTTTTCCACAATCCGTTGGTAGCTCTCCATTTCCGACTTTCAGTAGCATGACAGCAAACATGCTGTTATCTTCCGAAGACACAAGTACTCTCATGTGTGTTTTGAGAGCTAGTTTTGTTACGTTGGGCCAAAGATACGATCTTTTTAATGATGCATTGACTTCATCAGCTCTAGTTCCTCTTGCTAATACTGGCAATATTTGACGAAAATCTCCTGAGAATAAAACCGTGCAGCCCCCTATAGGTGTATTTGTATTTCTTAAATCACGCATGGTCCTGAATAACACGTTTGATTAATTTCTTAATCGAATGCAACTAAAGTAACGTTGAATTTCATAAGCAAACAACAAATAGGTACAAAATTTACGACCAAGGTGCAATAAAAGTGACGCCACAACACGTCTGCCTTCACGCGAGTCTCGCCTGGTCTGCCTGCCGCACTCGCCT
>NQII01006442.1:0-54254 GCA_002778355.1 Clitarchus hookeri | reverse complement strand
CCGCGTCGTGCCTCCGTCGCCGTGTAGGTCCGTGTGCACATGTCTCGATTTTTGAAACTACTTTTTCACAAAACTTGACGCTATTCCCCACCTGTGGAACACAGAGTAGTTCATAGGGTCGGAGTTAATTCCTCCAGGCACTGGTTGAGGGTATATTAGACAATGACTTCATCACGACTTCTTATTTTGGAACATGTTTATTGAATGGGAATTTACACATACTTGCCCGGCACTGTTCCGGGACTTTACACATACTTTAACGCCCTGTGAGTTCAAGGCCTGAAGGCCTGGTTACAATGTTCGGGCTACGATTCCGATGCTGTAGGGTTATTAGGTGTCAGGACAGGTCCCTGTGTTACGACGGTGTTACTTATCTGCTCATGTTGCATGGTAGTTGTTCCGGCTGTTGATGAAGTATGGTGAACTGGATGACCCTCTGTGGTTGGCTTGTTGCACGCAGCTGGCTTCCTCTCGATGTGGCCCCCTCGGTTGGGGCTCACCACTCGCTCCCGTTCTCGGTGTAGGGTAGTAACGAACTGATTACTACCCCACCATGTCCTGGAGAAGGGCCCTGCATGGGCCCCACCTGTCCTTCGCGGCTACAGGCTGCACTGGAGAATCCCACTTGCTCGACATGGAACTTCTCGGTGAAGTTCACCACTCGACTCTGCCTTCTTGGTGCGTTGCAACTGACTGACTGTAAACTGACTGACTTATTCGGTAACTGGCTGGCTAACTTGCGTCCTGACGTGGTGAAACTACACGTCCGACGTGACTCTGGTAACTGTCTCTGACTCTGCCCTGCGTTTCGCTTTTCACATCTTGTGTCCCGATTTGGCTGACCCCTTAATGTCGCGAGTTACTATCTATGCATTCCTGGGAGGTGGTTCTGAACTTCCGTGTCACCTGCTACTCGTTGCTCCAACTGACGTACGTGGCTGTTCTCTCTGTGCGGTACTGACGAACTCTCCGGCTCTACTGATGTACTGCACTCTCTGTGCTGTAATAATTAACTGTCTGATCGTCCCTACTGACAGACTGCTATGGCCGGGGGTCCGATATTCCCTGGCCGCTCTCTGCGCGACTGATTTTCAACTGATCACTGATGCGGACTAACCTCTCGGTGTGGTAATCTTCAACTGTCTGCTCGTGCTCTCTGTGCGGTAATCTTCAACTGTCTGATCTGACGTACTCTTCTGACTGATTCGATCAACTGATCCCATTCTCCCTGCAAAGAGGCTTATATCCTTTCGAACCTCCTTCCCTATTTTCCGACATGTGTCCCCTTGTTGGGGGAGAGGGTGAGGTGGTAGGATCTGTGTGCACGTGTCTCGATTTTTGAAACTACTTTTTCACAAAACTTGACGCTATTCCCCACCTGTGGAACACAGAGTGGTTCATAGGGTCGGAGTTAATTCCTCCAGGCACAGGTTGAGGGTATATTAGACAATGACTTCATCACGACTTCTTAGTTTGGAACAGGTTTATTGAATGGGAATTTACACATACTTGCCTGGCACTGTTCCGGGACTTTACATATACTTTAACGCCCTGTGAGTTCAAGGCCTGAAGGCCTGGTTTCAATGTTCGGGCTACGATTCCGATGCTGTAGGGTTATTAGGTGTCAGGACAGGTCCCTGAGTTACGACGGTGTTACTTATCTGCTCATGTTGCGTGGTAGTTGTTCCGGCTGTTGATGAAGTATGGTGAACTGGATGACCCTCTGTGGTTGGCTTGTTGCACGCAGCTGGCTTCCTCTCGATGTGGCCCCCTCGGTTGGGGCTCACCACTCGCTCCCGTTCTCGGTGTAGGGTAGTAACGGACTGCTTACTACCCCACCATGTCCTGGAGAAGGGCCCAGCATGGGCCCCACCTGTCCTTCGCGGCTACAGGCTGCACTGGACAATCCCACTTGCTCGACATGGCACTTCTAGGTGAAGTTCACCACTCGACTCTGCCTTCTTGGTGCGTTGCAACTGACTGACTGTAAACTGACTGACTTATGCGGTAACTGGCTGGCTAACTTGCGTCCTGACGTGGTGAAACTACACGTCCGACGTGACTCTGGTAACTGTCTCTGACTCTGCCCTGCGTTTCGCTTTTCACATCTTGTGTCCCGATTTGGCTGACCCCTTAATGTCGCGAGTTACTATCTATGCATTCCTGGGAGGCGGTTCTGAACTTCCGCGTCACCTGCTACTCGTTGCTCCGACTGACGTACATGGCTGTTCTCTCTGTGCGGTACTGACGAACTCTCCGGCTCTACTGATGTACTGCACTCTCTGTGCTGTAATAATTAACTGTCTGATCGTCCCTACTGACGGACTGCTATGGCCGGGGTTCCGATATTCCCTGGCCGCTCTCTGCACGACTCATTTTCAACTGATCACTGATGCGGACTAACCTCTCGGTGTGGTAATCTTCAACTGTCTGCTCGTACTCTCTGTGCGGTAATCTTCAATTGTCTGATCTGACGTACTCTTCTGACTGATTCGATCAACACCCCATTCTCCCCGCAAAGAGGATTATATCCTTTCGAACCTCCTTCCCTATTTTCCGACATGTGTCCCCTTGTTGGGGGAGAGGGTGAGGTGGTAGGAAGATGAACAATGCATTTCAAAAATGTGACATGTTCCCCTGAAGGTTGGGGGGGGGGTGGTGTTCTTGCCCCTTGAATTTACCATCTCAGCTTATTNGTGTGTGGTGAGAGTAATGGGATGGGTGCGAGTTTAAGGTTATATTTTCCTAGTCTTTGTAATTTTTTTTTTAATTTTTGCGATTTTTCTTAATTTTTTTAGGATTGAGAGGGGTGTGTGTTTGAAGTGGGCGAGGTGAGGGTGGTGGGATGAGTGCGAAGTTAATGTTGGATGTTCCTCGATTTTTGAATTTGTTTACATTTTTTTGCAATTTTTCTCGTTTAAAATTTTATTATTAAATACTTTATGTTTGGAGTCGCTAAAAAAGTTTTGAAATGGACGACGTGGCAGCTGTCTGGTGGTAGATGCTAAAAAAAAAAATTTCTTAACACTTTCTATAGTGTCCAATACTGGCAAAATATATTTTAGAATCGTAATTTATCAGTCAATGGGAATAAACCATTATTTGACGTGGGTGGAGGGATAATTTCTGTTACATAAGGCTTATGATTAATTTTGAGAAAGCAGAGGTGGAGGTGGTGGGTGCGGCGAGTGTGTGAGTTAAATTATATATGTTCCTCAATTTTTAGAATTTTGTGGGCTTGGGGTAAGGGATGTTAAAGGGTTGTTGAGGGAGGTATTGCCAGCGATTGGAGAAGGGGGGTGAAGAGTTGAGGTTGTGAAGGGGTGAGGGGAGGTGGAGGTAGGGGGGTTTGGACATGGATGGTGCAGGATGTGGTTCGGGGAGGGGGCCAGGAGCGCTGATCGCTGATCTTCCCCGGTCCACTTGACATGGCTCGGAGTTTCGAATCCTCCTCTCCTGCTCTGAGGATTAAGTGGCTCATTCCGCTTAGAGCCTCTAATCTTCTTGCTCGACTGAGGATTTTTCGGCTCTTGCTTCGAGGTGCTTCAAANGGCTCATTCCGCTTAGAGCCTCTAATCTTCTTGCTCGACTGAGGATTTTTCGGCTCTTGCTTCGAGGTGCTTCAAATCCGCCATTTTTTAAATTTTTTAAAATTTTTTGGAGAGAAAGGTGATTTTTGGGCAAAGTAATTCATTTCGGAAGTGGTTTTTGGATTGAAACAGGCAATTTTGTCGATACCATGGCCGCTGGCCACGTCTACCAAGATGGCGGGCGGATCCGAGATCCGATGCATGATACATATGCCAAAACTTTCACTACGCACAGTATTTTGTACAAATGAGACCGTAAAAATGTTGCATATTTCATAAGGTGACGGTGAGATAATGTTTCCTGAATACGGCAAAACTCCTTAAAGAAACGTTTAATTTGCAAATAACGTACCCAAACACAATTTAATGACATTTAAAAATTATTCTAAGTTAGGTGTTCTACCTGAGAAATAATGAGCTGTAAAATTTTTCAGGATAATAAAAATTCATATATAATTATATAAAGAAACAGGGAATTTAACCATTTTTTAACATATGACAACTGAATTCTTTCACAGTGAAAAATCTTACCTTAAAATGTTAAAATTTACTACTTCGTAAAAAGGTCATCTCCAGAGAGAGTGTCCTGGTGAGTTGACCTGCGTCCTCGAGACAGATGTCCTGCCAGCTTCTTAGTAAACATTCATTAAGTAAGTGTGTCTGAATGCGTGAATATTAGGAAAATCATTACATTAATAGAGTACATCCTTCAAAAATAAGAGTTTTATTTGTAAATAATTTTGTTATTGACAAAACAAACTGCTATTATAAATAAGCCACTCAGTGAAAGTTGTAATAAAATACTGAAATTTTGATAGTTATCACATTAAAAACATAATAAATAATAACTAATTACATAATGATATGAAAAGCCCTATCATATTATATTAGGAAAAATGTCTTATTTACATATTACCTTATCCTCTTTTGGTTTTTCTTTCTTTCCTACCGCAAATGTTGTTACCGTGTATTGTGTATGATTCTTGTAACCACTTCGCACATATGGAGCATTTTATAGTCTTCTGTTTCTTATGTTCTGTAATATTTTTGCGGCATTCAATGCAGTTATCATTGTATTCACTGCAGCTGCTATAATAAAGGTCTTCATCAGTTGGAACTTAAAAAAATTTTGTGTGGGTTCTTTTTAAGTTTTTTTTTTTTGTAGTTTGGTGGTGCGATTTATTGGTGCAAACTTAACAGTTTTCGTTACAGATTTATGATTTTTTATATAACTTGAATAAAATTCTCGGCTGTGAGAAATATAGCAGTCCGTTTTCTTCCTGTTCGGCACTTTGGTTTCATTGCTGCAACTAGTGAAATCTGATGCATTATTTTCGTTGGAGTTTCTAAAGACGTTCCAGCTGTTGGCTACTAACCACCTGACTGAGACACATTCATGAAAGAACTTGTTCAGTTGTTTCTTTCATATATTTTGTTGAAGAAGTACTCAAGAATAGCATCTTGGTCAAGAGGGAGTACACGTGTTCGGAATCCATTAACTATTGTACTTGTTGAAGTGGCTTTGTTCCAAGCTTTACCAATCAAATCGCCAACTTGAAGACCATAAACCGTTCATCTTAGATTATGGAGAATCCACTTTCTGGCTTCTTCCTTTAAAACAATACCTCAAAGGTTGAAGAAAGAGCGGACGTGCAACTACAGAGCTTGTGTGATGTGACACGGAAGACATAAAATTACGCCGTGATAGTTGAAAAATCCAGGCAACTCATAACAATTGATATGAAACGCATGCTCTTCGAGAAGCAAGAGAGTATTTTCAACAGGATTCCGGGGGATGAAATANATATTTTTGCGGCATTCAATGCAGTTATCATTGTATTCACTGCAGCTGCTATAATAAAGGTCTTCATCAGTTGGAACTTAAAAAAAATTTTGTGTGGGTTCTTTTTAAGTTTTTTTTTTGTAGTTTGGTGGTACGATTTATTGGTGCAAACTTAACAGTTTTCGTTACAGATTTATGATTTTTTATATAACTTGAATAAAATTCTCGGCTGTGAGAAATATAGCAGTCCGTTTTCTTGCTGTTCGGCACTTTGGTTTCATTGCTGCAACTAATGAAATCTGATGCATTATTTTCGTTGGAGTTTCTAAAGACGTTGCAGCTGTTGGCTACTAACCACCTGACTGAGACACATTTATGAAAGAACTTGTTCAGTTGTTTCTTTCATATATTTTGTTGAAGAAGTACTCAAGAATAGCATCTTGGTCAAGAGGGAGTACACGTGTTCGGAATCCATTAACTATTGTACTTGTTGAAGTGGCTTTGTTCCAAGCTTTACCAATCAAATCGCCAACTTGAAGACCATAAACCGTTCATCTTAGATTATGGAGAATCCACTTTCTGGCTTCTTCCTTTAAAACAATACCTCAAAGGTTGAAGAAAGAGCGGACGTGCAACTACAGAACTTGTGTGATGTGACACGGAAGACATAAAATTACGCCGTGATAGTTGAAAAATCCAGGCAACTGATAACAATTGATATGAAACGCATGCTCTTCGAGAAGCAAAAGAGTATTTTCAACAGGATTCCGGGGGATGAAATANGATAACAATTGATATGAAACGCATGCTCTTCGAGAAGCAAAAGAGTATTTTCAACAGGATTCCGGGGGATGAAATATTCTTTCAACCACTTATAACGAATCTCAATGCTTAAAAACGGCGATCTTACATTCATTAAATTCAAAGACCTAGGAGGAAGTCTATCAGAAATTTCCTTCTTTTCTCGAAGATCCTTAAAATGAAAGGAGGAATAAATTGTCCTTCAGCATTCCAGCAAGCTATTACTGTCACATTTTCTTCTCTTTCAGTAGATGCCAATACGTGTAAGTACTTTGATAAATTGGTTGCAATAACTTCGCCTGCGATATGAGATGGAAACCTGCCTCGTCCATGCTAAGCATATGCCTTGGTTTTGTGTACAATTCATATTTTTCATATACTTCTGATAAAAGTTGTAAAAACATGTCAACTGCTTCTCTGCTCAAACCGTAGCTTCTTGCTACGGATAATCCTTGATATTGCCTGAAACTCAGTTCTCAATTTCGTATTTAAAAAGACTGGAGTAAATAATAGCAAGCCTTTTAAGTTTCTAAATGTAACTGATGATATAGTCCAAGGGATTCAGCAAACTGATACGCAGGGGATCTAACGATTTCCCGGGTAGGTTTAAAACCAGCTTTATCCAGGTCGTGAATCTATCTAACAAGACGTTTCTCGTTTTCAGTTNGATTTCCCGGGTAGGTTTAAAACCAGCTTTATCCAGGTCGTGAATCTATCTAACAAGACGTTTCTCGTTTTCAGTTGCAAGCTCTTCTTGTGGAGCAAGAGGAATATCTGACGTGTTGCTAGACTGTTTCCAGCGAGGAAGGATCCGAGAGGAAATGGCATAAAATCTTGCAGATTCATTCATTCCGATTTCTCTTGCTTGTAGTCCAGTGATGATTTCTTTTTTCAATTTATCTCTGTACAGGCCCCTCGGCTCCTCGGGTGGCTCCAGTGTTCTTACCTTCATACTCTTTAGGCATAACTGAAAACCAAAGAAAAAAAAACAAATCAAATTACAGTAGGTAGGTCAATATTCTTGTAACCGTTGATGAAAATATAATGTAATTTCGTTCATTTGCTTTTACAAATTTTTTTTTTATTATTATTATAAAAAATGCATATAAGGTTAAGTTATAAGAACATAATCTATCAGAACATCTTCAAGACAATGACACTGACTATTTTCGCATTTCTATAAAAGTAACACTAAGCCCTTCAAAACTTTGAAAAACAATATAAGGCCTCTCTCCCGAGTGTAGGTGGGGAATCTGTCCTTTACTACAGGAGAGAGGCCCATGTAGCAGATCTGCAAAATACGCTAACAGAGATCGTTGACATGACACCAATAGTGACAACAAAAATTCACATGTAAGTTCTGATTTATTACACAAGCAAACAAATACCACGCAAATGTTTACACCTTTGTCTTATAACAAGTGAGCAAAATGCTGCTATGTGCCTCAATCGCCTTGTAACCCACAAGAAAATGCATTTCAACAGACTTAACTTTCACTGTGGTTTCTCTTGACTCCGACTAACTTGATGCACTGGACACAGGAGAGCTCTAGTGATTATTTCGGAAACTACATTGACTGGGGCATCTCTCCCGGTGGGAAATATAATCTGCAATTACCTTACATGTAAACTACTCTTTACTTGTAATTTGCATCATCGCACACCTCTCGACAATTTTTCATCATTATTAATTATGAACAGGTTAATATTTATAGATTATGTGTAAACAACATTTTCATAAAATCATAATAATAATACTAAAATATTAAAAAATATATAAAATATTTGTGCTCAGTTGTTCCCTTGAGAAGCAGGTGGATATGATATTCCTTGGGTGATTTTACAAATAATTTTTTTTCAATAAGTGTATATATGCCATGAATGGGCTTCAGTACTAGTAATTTGTGTTCATTTTAAAACGTTTAATTCATTTCCACGAAAATATTACAGCACCTTACACAACCCTAGCCAACACTAATCTTGACTCAGCATGAATACTTTAGCAGGTAGTAGATTAATATTTACACATTACAATTTTATTCCTTATAATTTTTCTCCTGTTTTTAATTTACTTCTTTCTCTAGTTATTTGGCTTGTAAATTTATATTTTAGTAATATTTTAATTTATAGTTTGGGTATTATATTTTATCTTTGTTGTGCTAGATTGAATTTTTATAGTGTTATAATTTGCTGGTTGATCTAGTCTTAAATACCACATTAAAATACAACATTCACACACTTAGCACAAAAATATGCAGAGTGAAATTTAGAAACTTATATCTTTGTTATACTCTATTTCCGACCATTCTCCCCTTCTACTAGATAATGGATAAATGAAGAAATTTTCTCTTTACTATGAAATGTGATGCAAGGTTCTTTTAAACTTAATTTATAATACTGCTTCAGTTCCTTGGTTTAGTTGTCCTCTATAAAAATTATATTTCGGTGATAGATGTAGGAAGAATGTAGTGAGGGATTAATTTCTTAAAAAAGCGTGCAATATTTCAGAAATATGAAAACAAATATTGAAAATAACTAAATCAATGTGTACATAAAAGACGCTAGTTTGCTCAGTAACTGATGCCATGTTTTCGTATTGGACACTTAGTTTAAATTCTCGAAGATCGAATATTTTGCAACCGAAAGAGTAGAAAATATATGGTGAGACTAGGGAAAATGATTCAGGAGTAGGAGCTAGGCGCAGGTCCCCATTTTGTGACGTCACCCGACCACCATATTGGATCCAAGTGACCTTTGACCTATACCTGTGACCTTGTATGACCTTAAACCAAAATATTAAAAAAAATAGCAAAAAATGGTGAAAAACCAAAAAATTTCAAAAAAATTAAAAAATATGAAAAAAATTTAAAGATGTNCTAGGCGCAGGTCCCCATTTTGTGACGTCACCCGACCACCATATTGGATCCAAGTGACCTTTGACCTATACCTGTGACCTTGTATGACCTTAAACCAAAATATTAAAAAAATAGCAAAAAATGGTGAAATACCAAAAAATTTCAAAAAAATTAAAAAATATGAAAAAAATTTAAAGATGTACATTGTAGGAGTAGGAGGTCCGGGGTTCAATGGCAGGTGGGTCGACTAAGCTCCCAAAAGACTGACCCTTGCCAGGTCAACCAGTGTCCATCTCGTCAGCCATGTTAGATGTTGATAACCTTTACCTTGACCTTCAACCTTGACCTCGGTTGACCTTAAAGCCAAACAATTCCAAAAATCCCTTAAAATTATAAAGCTTTTAAAAATTAATAAATAAAATCCAAAAATTTATAAATAATGTATTTTTAAAATTAGTAAAATTATTTAAAATTATTATTAAAATCGTACATTTCCGGTAGTCCCACCACGACAGACCATTCACAATTTTTTGTTGGTTACTAGCGAACAGGTCCGGCTTCTCCCAGGTACAATTAAGTTTTACAGTGATACACTAATAAACAATTTTAACCAAATTACGTATACTGAAAATATATGTTGGAAGCATCATATATACCAACAAATAACCACTTCTGTTGGCCATTTTTAAAGACACCGCCATATGATTAAATACAGTTATTATGTTTTACCTCGGTAAAAAATGTATCGATTCCTACCAGATTTCGCAAAGAAGTAGTACTGATTCAGATGATAAGTAATATGTTTTAAGCATGCCAGACACTTGTTTTCAATACGTTATTTTAGCTTAGAATAATAATATTTCGTCGAAATTATGTAATCAATTCGAACATAACTTTGTATTTTGGCAGGACATAATACAAGTATCAACTGTGTCTACACGGAGAATACTTTCTCCGTCATTTTATAAGACAGCAGCATGCGAATAAAGAAAGTTTTTATGGCATATATCATGAAACAATTGACCTAGGCAGATGATGTTAAGTGGTATTTTTAAACATGTCAGGCACTTATTTCAAAATGGCTGTCATATGGCCATGTTTAGCTTAGAATTATTTTTCGTTAAAAATTTCTAATCAATTCCATCTTAACTTTGTATGCTGGCAGTTGACACATTACCTATCAACTGTATCTACAGAGAACGCCTTTTGTCATCCGTTTTGTAAGATAGCATCACACGAATAAATAAAGTTTTTATGTTATATCTCGGGAAACAATTGACATATTCCTACCATATTTGGGAACAAATAATACTGCGGCAGTTGGTGTAAGTTCGTATATTTTAAGTAGGTCAGGCACTTATTTTCAAAATGGTGGTTATATAAATATTTTAGCTCAGTATATTTTAGTAACAAAATAAACTCCATCTTAACATTTATACTGGCTACATATTACAACTATCAAGTTTGTTTATGCAGAGACTAATTTCTGTGCCATTTTGTATGATACCACCACCAATAAAAATTAAGTTTTTATCTGATACTAGCTAACCCTGCCACGCGTTGCTGTGGCATAAACGATTTTGGTTCTATTCATTTCTGTGAAATTTATTGAAAGAAGTATATGTATTTTCAAAATCTTTATTATTGAAGTACTTGTTTGTATACAATGTTTTTAGTTTTACCATCTTTCGAGCGTATGAATAAGTTTTGTGGTTTTCCTACTCTAGAACACGACACATACAAATTGGCTGTGCGAAAAACATTCTGTTTCTAAATCTATTCCACACATTTGCAATGACTGCCCTTGAGCCTTATTTATTGTCATTGCAAATGCCAATCTGACTGGAAACTGTGCTCTTTTAAAATAAAAGGGAATTTCTGATAGAATTCTGGGAAGAAGCAAATCTTCTTTGAAAGCACCTTTCGAGATGGTAGCTTCTATAGCATTTCCCATTATTTTTTTTATTGCAAGGCGTGTGCCGTTGCAAAGTTTTGATGGATTGATGTTACGAAATAAAATGACTGGCACTCCTATTTTCAATTTTAATTTGTGTGGAGGCAATCCTGGAACATCAAGCGAATTTAGAAATTCTGGCGGATAATTTACCGCTTCATTTTCGTGTAATGTTACATCCACAGATTTGTATGCGACATGTTCGCTTGTCGATAAGTATCGACATATATATTAGTATCGATATACCAAGCATTTACGTACTTATAAGTATCGATATATCGTTATATCGATAAGTTTAGATATATCGAGATATAGTTATATCCTAAAGTGTCGATATATCGTTTTATATAGATAGATAGATCTGTTGCTAGGTTGTGCTTTACATTGTTGACATTGCATTGTTGAAGTTGTATTGTTGACTAAGGCGCTTCCTGACGCGAAAGCATGGTAAAAATGAGCTTTTGCAGGCTTTAGAACGTTTGTAGGTAATACAGATAAAAATAAAGGTGTCAAAACACTCGTGGGAACGAAAGGAAGATTTATAAAAAAAACAGAATGAAAATCGGTTGATTTTTTCGGAAGTTAAACGCGTCCGATCAAACGGACACAAGGTTTTTATATATAAAGATTTCGGGAAACAATCCACCCATTCTTACCAAATATGGCGAAGAATTTTTACTGTGGTAGGACATATTATTATATTTATTTTTAAAGTATGACACTCTTACTTTCACAATGGCGGCTAAAGAATAATTTATTTGTGTGTGCTATAAATACGAATATACGTAATTGTTTTTAACTTAACTTTGTATGCTGTCAGCATACAAAAATCGAATCTGCTACTACATTACTTTTTTGTCTTCCATTAATAAAATTCGCCACTTGAAAATCATGGAGGTTTTATGTCATGTCCTGAGGAATAATCAACTGATCCCCACCAAATGTTACATTCGAACATTAAATCTAACTTGTACCAAACTGTGAACACTATAGATGCTACAGAAAGTCATGTGAACATTCATAATTTAAACGGGTCAGAAAACGATTTTTAAAATGGTGGCTTCATAAATAATTTAGGCAAGTTTGCCACATATTTTAAACAAATTAACCAAATTCAACCAAAATTTGCATTTGACATTATATATTAGAAGCATCGCATTATAGTGTACCTTTTTTGGCAATTTTGTACAATAGTATCATAAAGGAAAATTAAGTTTTTTATGCCATATCTCAGGGACAAAACAGCCGATTGACACCAAATTCTTCACACAAGTAGCTCTACAGTAGTTGATGCAAACGTATATTTTTGAAGATTCTCAGTCACATATTTTAAAAATGACGACCCTCTTTATAAAAGAGGTTAGTGAACTCTATTCTAAACATTAGAATTTGATTTTGTCTATCCGACCTCCGTAATGCAGTGGATTGCACGCTAGCTTATTGTACGAGGTTTTCTGGGATCAAGTTCCTGGTAAGGCACGTGTATATTTGTAATTATCTCACAAATGTTGCATACGTTTCTGTTTTAATTTCCAATGTTATTGCTTTCAAAATGAATTCAATTCCTACACACCCTCTCAGCTTTTAAGAATTTAAATAAGAATTGATCGCACCCATGTTGAGGAAAGTATGCTCATTTGTTTTATAAATAACATCTTGTTATTTATGTATAGTCACGACATTAATTTAGTTTTCATTTCTTCAAATAAATTATGAATATTTAATCAGGATAAAATATGTTTATATTTATGTTATTCCTCTTTTAAATGCATGCAATATCTGCTATTATAATATTAACAATAACCACTTACGCTGACTTTATATTGAATGCTATTCCTATCACTATTTGCTAGATTTACTGCAAAAATATAGCATTTAAAACATAATATTTTTGTTTCTTCTTTTGAAAACTAAAAGTTTATTTTGTCTTTGTTTTGGGGTAGAAACATAGAACATTACCGATTTGTGTTAATTTCCACACACGACTGAACCTAATTTCTGAACATTCCATTTTATTATTTCAATAATTATTTGCATTTAATTAGTTTTAAATATTTATTATGCTATATAATTATTTTGTTAAAAATAATTTTTATTTTTTTTATTTTTGACATCAATTAAGCTGCAAGCGTTTTTATCTACGGTGTGATAAATTGACAAGTTTTAATAATATAAAATAACATTTGTTTTAATTTGATAGTAACCTTCATAATAAAAATTTCCAATAAGTTTTTACTCGTTTAAAAAGATGCAATAGTTATTCGTGGACACTAATCACTGACTTTGGTGTAATAAATTAATAAATATTTTTAAATAATTTTTGGGTAAGGGGGAAAATTATAATTTGTTGCAAAGATAAAAGTTTGTAAAAATCCAAACAAATAAAAACTGGAAATTTTTTTTTTAAACTAAGTTATTTTAAAAAAAGAAAAAGAAAATTGCTGCATGCGAAATGGTAAAATTTCATCGAGTTAATTAGATTAACGTGCCGGTCTGCTTCAAGCTTATTTTTGCAATGTTTAAAGAAAGTGTTCCAATATTTTAATACAGTGCCCGTCACTAGCTGCATTTCATATTTAAAAAATGTGAATTTTCACCTCTTAGACCCTTTTTGAAAAACAAAATGGTTAAGCCAAGGTTCCTGACAATTCATCATAGTACAGGAAGGAATGGTAACTTTCTGACTATACACACCGAGCACTTGACAGAAAAAATTTTACCAAACGTAACAAACTTTGTTTCCTCCTGTCTGTAATTTATGACTTGCTTATGGAGTTAAGTTCCATGTTGTTAGTGATGTTATCTAAGATGCATGCAGTAATGTACAACTTCCGTGACCCTCGAACTGTTTGAAAAAACCACAAGGTAGTCAGCGTGTCAAATGATAGAGCAAGTCGCTATCACAGCTCTGATAATATGGTAACGTTCTTTCACATGTAGGATAATATTTCGTTGGCCTCTTTTATACTCAGTAAAACGTCTCCCTGGTTTTTTTAACTACAAACCTGCGATTACACTGGCAATATTCAGCCATACATATTTATTACTAAACATAAATGTGTAAATATTCACGTAAATAGATCAACGTTCGCGTTTGTTACGCCGGCCCTGGGATGCAGTGAATACTTAAGGATTACGCTGCCATGAGCACAGAGTACATAAGAATACAGATGTGAAGTAACCACTTATTCGGGAAACTCCAGCAGCACGCACCAGCAAAATGGCGTCACTGGCCAGCAACATTTTGGAACAGTGTCCACCAATCACCGCCTTGTGCCCTTTTGTGGTTTTAGTCAATGGCAGCGGAGAGTGAAACAAAATGATATGGTGATCACATTCAGGAGTATGTATATTCAATGTTTACAACTAAGTGAACTTTACTGTCACCAAAAAAGAGAACGCTACGCGTATTTTATTATGACAAACTCCTGGGCTAATTCTTACTTAACTTCAAAAAGAACCAAAGCCTGCTGCCGACCACGAGGACTTACTTACTTTGTGAAATCGGCAACCTACCTGGATCATTAAAAAATTGTGGATTAAAAGTATAAATGCAGATCTCCCCGACAGTGATCGTTACCATGGTTGCCACGGAAACTGTATCACTGATAGCATCAGTGAAACCAAAGAAAGTCAATTCAATTGAGTTTACGTCTAAAAATAAATCCGTTTACATTTTTGCTTTTTAAGTGGACCTCTAGTCGTAAGTTTCTGGTTTAATAACCATATCTAAAAATTTAATGAATTAATTTTTTATTGTTTAAAAGCTGTTTCCAACCCAGTGAAAATATGATATTGGTAAAAAAAAAGTCAATAAAAAGCATTATAAATATTTATCTATAATTATTTTACTTAACCAATTTTTACTGACTCTAGTGTACCAAATAATAATAAGTATTATTAATATGTGATGCATTAAAATATTTTAAGAATTACATTCATTTCTCAAATAATTAATTTTCACTGTAGACATTATGATAGTTTTAAATGTAACGTGGAATATTACAAATCTGTGTTGCATTAAAATGTAAAACAATTGAAATATAAATTTTTTTTTTAAATGTTGTGTGCGTTATACGATGTTCCGCAACACAATCGACATACTTCGGCAGCGTGTTACACAGATCATTGGCAACAAAATATGTCATATACTCAATTAGGCTATGCAGCACCATTTCAGAGTTACAGGGCCGTAAATGCAACTATAACATAAATTGTAATTAATGAATATATTTAATGCAATTGAATACATTCATGTTGTGAGTCCCACACAAACTTTTCAAAATGTTCCCAATATGACCGTAAGCAGACAATGCTAATGTAGCTGGCGTGGCCAGTGTTTGTTATTGTGTCGAGGTGAGGTGTCGTGCAATAATGACAGGAATATTTACACTTGCTGAGTACATGGATATGCTGTTTGTTTACTGGTACTGTAACGGAAATGGGCGTGGTGCAGCAGCTGAGTGTCCGCGCAGGTGGACTGGAAGAGGTGGCCCAGTACCATGGCCTGCGCGCTCTTCAGACCTCCTCCCGTTGGAATGTTTCGTATAGGGCTGGCTGAAGAGTAGGGTTTAAAGCGGACGGTGATCAGACACACGAGACCAGTTGCTATAAGCGATAACTGACGCCATTAACCAACTCAGAAATGGACTTGCAGGCATGCAGTGGCCACACGCCATTGAAGGCTACAACATATCGCAGCCTACAATCAGTTAGATGGTGCACAATTTGAACGGCTCTTGTGAGTCATTTAACATAAATATAGTCAGTTGCGTTAAACACATTCGGTAATTACAGTTTGTGTTTTTATTTTATTTACATATCTGTAACTCTGAAATTGGGCTGTATAGCCTACTTGTGCATTTGGAATTTTTTGTTGCCAATGATCTGTATAAAACGCTGCCGAATTATGTGGGTTTAGTCGTGGAACATTCTCTATATTAATTATTCTATTGCGAAAATTATTTTAATAAAAATGAATATTTTATGCATAAAAAAATATAAAACGAATAATATAATTTCAATGTTTCCAGAGTGTGTGACTATGCGTGTGTGTATATATATATATATCCTAACTAATATTATAAATGCAAGAGTGTGCGTGTTTGTTTGTTTGTTTGTCCTCCTTTCACGTCGCAACGGAGCACCGGATCGACGTGATTTTTCATACAGAGATACTTGGAGGGCCGGGAAGTGAACTAGCCTACTTTTTATCCCGAGAAAATATCTCATGCCCTCGGGGAAAATCTTATTGGAAAATGAAAAAGTACGCAAAGGGAACAGCAATGCAACGTTGCAATCGAGTAACAGATCGACGTAATTTCTTGCACAGAAATAGTTGGAGGGTTGAAAGGTGATATTGGCTACTTTTTATCCCGNAGCAATGCAACGTTGCAATCGAGTAACAGATCGACGTAATTTCTTGCACAGAAATAGTTGGAGGGTTGAAAGGTGATATTGGCTACTTTTTATCCCGAGAAAATATCTCAAAAAATTTACAAACAATAAGAGTGAATCAAGTCAGATAAAAAGTTTGCCTTCAGCGCGTTCTCTTGCAATACGCTGTCTAAACCGTTAAAGATGGNCTTTTTATCCCGAGAAAATATCTCATGCCCTCGGGGAAAATCTTATTGGAAAATGAAAAAGTACGCAAAGGGAACAACAATGCAACGTTGCAATCGAGTAACAGATCGACGTAATTTCTTGCACAGAAATAGTTGGAGGGTTGAAAGGTGATATTGGCTACTTTTTATCCCGAGAAAATATCTCAAAAAATTTACAAACAATAATAGTGAATCAAGTCAGATAAAAAGTTTGCCTTCAGCGCGTTCTCTTGCAATACGCTGTCTAAACCGTTAAAGATGGAACAATATCATGTAGTAAAGAATTGTGTAGAATAAAAAGACCTAAAAAACTCTGCAGTAATATATATCTATATATAAAAGAGAAATACTAAAAAGTGTTTTTACCTTTTATTTCACCGAGACGTTGAGTTCAATAATATTTATAAAGTATAGAAGATTAACAATAAGTAAAATCCTACTTTATTTAAAAAAAAACCTTAACAATAACTTTGTAGTCCACGTGAGCGGAGCCACGGGTACAACTAGTATTTATACACACACATATACACACACATACACACATATGTATATATATATATANGCGGAGCCACGGGTACAACTAGTATTTATACACACACATATACACACACATACACACATATGTATATATATATATAGACATTTGTAGATCATAATCGAAAATTGTAACATTCACTAATATCAGATTAAGTGGGACGANATATATATATATATAGACATTTGTAGATCATAATCGAAAATTGTAACATTCACTAATATCAGATTAAGTGGGACGAACACTGCAACTTGGTAAAGTGTAATGTCCTCATTGTTAATTAATGATTAAGTTACGTTTATCAAATGTGGCGTTCATTTTCATATTAAAATAACTTTTAATAACTAAGCTTTAACATAGAATATTTTCCGCCGTCATTTTAGTGTTTGAATTTTGTCAGCTGTTCACTGTTCTTTTTAAGTAAAGATAAAACAAACAATGAATATTAAAACGCAATATTTTGTTGTCGTTTCGTATCTATGTAAAAACGTAACATCATTTAAACATCAGATATGCTGAATTGATGAAATATTAAGCTTAAATGAGACCGTATCCAAACATTTTCGGTTTTATAATAATAACGGCACGGTGTTTATGTAATCACTTCACGACTACGTGATTGCATCATCGCTCCAGGCGCCATTTGTGCTGAGGGATCAATAACAGTTCAATTAGCTATCACGATTAGCATTTAATATTGTCCCCTTTACCCTCCCTCAAGGCTGTGAAAACAATTAGCTAAAAATATTATTTTTAGTGCTCAGTAATGCAAACTAAATATCTCCATGCAAAAAATTTTTAAACCTCTGAAAGTAAATGCGCATAAAGATGTGCTGAAATAAATGTGAAATACAGTGACCTTTTTCATAAATTTAATGACGTATTTGCAGTAGAAAAGTGAATGTTCTGTGGGTTTTGAATACAAGTAAATTATAGTAACCGAAATGTGAAATTATTATGTAATACTTATGATATTCTCATATTATAAATTTGCCCAATACCTTATTAATAAATAAATATTGTGTATATTTCAGGTGATCATATTATTTTGTCCATCCCCTGTTGTTATTAGCTATTAAAAGCCAGTCGACAAGTGTGAGAACTTACTGCATCGCATCATCGCAGAGTCCTAATTACAGGGGATGATCACGATGATCAAACACCACTCAGAGGTTACGTTCAGAGGCATATTCCGTAGAGTAAATATGGGGTACTAGCGATCTCGGAGGCTTCGCACAACCAAACTCTGTTTTTCAGCACTGAAATATTTTGTTGCCAACACGACTATTATAAACTACGTAGTTAAGATATGCGGTTATAACATTGTTTATGCAAACAAGTGCTTTGAGATGTTTGTATAATTCATCTAACCAAACTTTGCAAACGTATTTGATTCATATAAAGGTGCTTGTATTTTTTAATTTAAGGTACAAACGAACATGTTCATCACTTCTTACGATGTGACTTTGACAGTTGTGTTGTTTTGGGTTAGGTCAATATTGGATACATGCGCAGTAGATGAATCGCCCTACCTCTTCTATAGTCTATGGGATATTCGGCTGCAGTCATTGTGACTACTGGCAGGCAGAAACAATTACGTTGTTACATATGGAAATATTGATGTATTATATTACTTTATCATAAAATGACTAAAAAATAATTGGCAAGCAGTGGTGTGTGGTGAACTGTTGCAACGTAAATTAGAGTTAGCTCTGTGCTATCCCCTGTTGCTCGCTAGTTTACATTTCCACCATTGAAACGTATTTTGGCGTACGCGACGCCACAGGACGTGTGTAATGGGTCCTTTGCCTGCTCGTTGCGAGTGGTCGAAATACATTCAGTTTCCCCAGGTTCCTCAGTGGTTATTGGCTCCTGCTGCGTGCACCGAAAATGTACAGCGGTGAGCAAACACCACCTTACCTTGCACACTTCACCATACACCACTATTTGCACTTAAAGATCAAAAATTTTCCCGGATGAGGACAACCGAACCCCCTTCCGTCGGGGGGTATTCCATACCACTACACTCCCCTGTAGCATATTACCCCCTAAAGTAACTATCTATTTATGCCAATGCCCTATTATCGGGACAGTTGTCACTTTAAAATCGGTTTGACTGTCACCAACTAATCATATGAATTAAATTCTAAATACTGAGCACCAATACAGAAATAAGTGGTTCAGTGTCTACCTCTTTCTTAAGTTCCCGTCTTTGGCCTTTTTGCAAAATATTATGCTATCCAAATGAAAACTTACGTATACTAAAATACGTGAAAAATGCAACACCGAGGAGGATACATGTGATTGAAATGAACTTTATACCACAGTTAGGCGCATGACAATACACAACGTATTAGGATAGCCGAACTGTACATTATATCTGTCCTTGAGAATGCAGTATGGTGTAAAGACCCCACTTGCTGCAATCAAAACCCCTAAACGTCGTAGCATGGAATCAAAGAGGACCTGGAAATGTTAATGGTGAATCTCCCTCCACGCGGTTTGTATGCGAGTCCATAAAGCATCAACACTGGTTGCAGGAATACCATGACGAACAAGTTGCAGACCAACCACATCACAGATATCTTCGATGGGCGACGTGTCAGATGAACGTGCAGGTCAGGGAAGTAGGGGTACCCGTCGTTCATTGAAGAGGGGTTGCACATTCCTCGCCATATGTGGCTGGACATTGTTCTGCGGAAATATGGCATGTTAAGTTGCCTGAATGAGGAGCAGTACCTCGGGCTTCAAAACCTCCCTGATGTAGCGGTTGCTGTTCAGATTACCCTTAATACGTAGGAGTCGAGATCGTATGTTGTATCCAATGGCACCCCAAATAATTACACTTGGCGTTTGTCCGCTATACCTCTCCACAATGCAGGTTTCCAGAAATCACCATCACTGTAGGACAGGTTGAAGCGGGACTCGTCCAACAAAACTAAATTTTGCCACTCAGCACGCCAACGACGGCGTTCGCACGACCATTGCAGTCTGAGGCGTTTGTGGTTTCTGGAAAATGGAATCCGACGCAGTGTCATGCGTGCCGTCAGTCCAAACCGTAGCAGACGGCGTTGAACTGTCGACACAGACAGGTCCACGCCCTTTGCATCCACGCCCTTTGCATTGCTCTAGTGTCGAACCAACACTGTGGATGGGGCTGTACGGTCCGTTATGGCCATGTGGACAAGATGGCGGTTATGCCGTGCTGTGTTCGCATTGCGTGGTCCAGTACTGGCTCGCTGCTGCGTACGACCCTCTTTTATCCAATTGTTCCATCATGCCCTTTACGAGCCGAAATGTCACGGTACTAGAAACCTGTTTCCGGGAGGCCAATCATTCTGCCCCTTTCGAACTCACTCACATGCTGATATGGCACCCTTAGATGACAAGGCTTACTGGCATTTGCTTTCACTTCGTTAGATTGCTGTTAACTGACTGAGCTTGACGTAGCACTGACCTTTCCGGTCATTCACGAGAGGGCGCTGCTGGCCCTACGTGTACACCATCTCTCTGCAATCGTTATCACTTATTGCCGGCACACTGTTCTANCCCTACGTGTACACCATCTCTCTGCAATCGTTATCACTTATTGCCGGCACACTGTTCTACACATCATCTGAGTTTGGATTCATTCGGGCTATTCTTTCTGAGTGTTGCAATCTTCGCAAACAATAGTGTATTTCTAACACAAATATTTATTTCCTACAAAAAAAATTTGNTACACATCATCTGAGTTTGGATTCATTCGGGCTATTCTTTCTGAGTGTTGCAATCTTCGCAAACAATAGTGTATTTCGAACACAAATATTTATTTCCTACAAAAAAAATTTGATACATAAATGTCTCTAATGAAATTGGGGTATACTATTACAAAGACAAATAACCCCGGATTTCTTAAGACAAATAACGGCACAGTGCCAAGTTACACTTATTGTAAGTTACTTTTAACAAATACCCAAAAATAAAATTTGCTAAGTTTTTTTTATAATTAAGAGTACGTAAGATACGAATAAGTAATTCAATATCATACCGTTTTGCAGCAAAGTTGTGTTAACTCCTCATGAAACGCTCACTGATTTTTGATAGCAAGTATCTTAATTGCCATGCAATCACCACATTGAATTCTTATTCTATTTTACATTAAACTTGTAAAATATTTAGAATTTTTTTTTTATCGCATGGAAAGGTATTTATTATTTATAATTATGTGCTTACGTACATACATATATATATATATATAGAATTTTTTTTCATAAATAAAAAATACAAAAACCGAAGGCAAAGAAATCCCATTGTAAATATTTTAATAACTCATTAGATAGACATGCATATATTGAAATGCACAGTTCTCTCTGGCTGTATTAAATTATACATAAAATTAGGATTTACTATTGGGGAAATTTGGTTTACAACTCGGCCAAATCATAACGTAATTCCTGAAGATGTCAGTATACACAGGAGTATCTGTAACCATATAATGTCATGCAATGAAGCTGTAATAAAACATGTGATATGCATCTGAAGGTCATGCCCATATGCTCTGAAGATACACATAACATTTACCCGGTAATGGACAATCCCGAAGGCAGAAAAGTACAGTAATC
Organism: Clitarchus hookeri; assembly: GCA_002778355.1. Taxonomy (NCBI): domain Eukaryota; kingdom Metazoa; phylum Arthropoda; class Insecta; order Phasmatodea; family Phasmatidae; genus Clitarchus; species Clitarchus hookeri. The sequence continues at coordinate 32,529 of NQII01006442.1, read as the reverse complement.
TGTTAATGGTTTGAAAAAAGGGGAGGGGGATAACCCTTCAGTCTCAAAAAACATAAAGCGTTGGTGCATTAGTACATTGAACTAAATAAACATCGTATGTTATACCACGGCAGATTTTCCCACATTTAAAAAATTTGTTCTTTTAAATCACGAACAGTTCATCATAGAGTGATCTGGCGTATTATCAGTTGCCATTAACGTTTCATCGGTGAAACATCACGTGAAAAGGCGAGCCATGGAAGTGTTGAAACATAACGCATTCGGTAGAAACATGAGCTGTGTGGCAAACAACTTTATCAGCCAGGAACATGGGTCCGTAGATCAGTATACCTACCACTGTGCATTCGCTAAGCCTCGTATCTTTCCGCGATGCACTCTGCTAACACCAACGCAAACGAAGGTGACGATGCTGATTTGTTAATGGCAGGGCACGTAAATGTCGTCTCGACCTTAGATTTACCTTTTCTGGGCGTCTAAAAATGATTCTGACAGAGATAAGGTGTTCTCGCGAAGATTGCGCATGTAGCTTGATAATGGACAAGGAAGTAACTGGATTTGTTCATGCCTGTCTGACAACCAAGCTTTCAGCACTTCTGGTGGTCAATAGGCAGAAATTAAAGTAAAATTGTTGTAATGATTTTTAAATGGGAGTGCCTTTAAAATCTATGACACGAAAGCAAAAACTATTTAAATAACTTATGAAATAAAATTCTGATATCCAAGGACATTTGGTTAAGATATAAGCAGACCACGTGTTTTGATAATTGCAGTATGCATCGTAACCTAGCGAGATTGTGTTTATTTTATATTGTGAAGACGAAGACGACGAACTGCTGGGTGGAAAACATTCTACTTCAAACGGAGTTCACAATTTCGAAAACTTGCATGGTATTTGGTTTTCATCAAAACGTTAGCCCGTAAATTACATGGCGTGTAGGCTTTTGATTCGGCTATCTTGGGTGACTTAGCGAAATGTAGATATAGCGGTCGACTGATTAGCATTAACGCTGCCAAGGCAACTGTGTATATGCCATTATTACCACTTTATTGGCCGTCTTGAATGACCATCTCCACCAGGTAAATATTTCTTGGTGGAGAATACTTGCTTTAGTGTCGTCTTCAGGAATCGTTCTTTAATCCAGTTGAGTGTCGGCTTCTCTGGCGCGAGGCAATGACCGCTCTAATTGTCTAATCATCTATAGTTTATTGGCGAGTCTGCTTTTACTCTCCTGAAGGGCCATTTGAGCACTTAACTCTGCGTTGATTACAGGAAAGCCAACCGTAAATGAGTCTGCTAATGGCTGACGTCGTAATAACGGATGAGCATCAATGATTGTTATTAAACCGCACGGCGTTTACAGCGAAGAAGGACTTTTTCCATCGTACTCAAAAAACAAGAAGCACCTATCGCTTCTTGAATTCGGGCGACAGCTGGAAAATAAATGTGCAATAGTTGCCTTGTTTACAGTATCGTTCTTGTTTGCCACGAATAACTAGTGGCTCGCCTGGGGTCTGAGTGTCTCAGACATTATGGATACGAGCGCAAAATTGCGCATTTGTTCAGTTACAAAACACTGGCTGTTGTGGACTCTGTAGAGCGAAAGGTGCGCACAAATCTGCAAAATATACACGCCAGAGGATGAGATAGTGGCGGCTCGCGGAAGCATACATGTATTGTTATAAAAAGTCAAACTCTTGGAACTTCATACCCAATGTAAATTCCCACCATGCAGAGTTATACTGTTTCATAGAATTGCCTCAGTTATCGTCGAACACTTACATATTATAAGGGTTTTTCTATTTGACTTCTTTAAACCGTCACAGAATACTAAGTCGACGTTCTTATCTTCTTGGACCGCCACTCTAACAAATACTGGTGTGAAAATGATGAATTTTTTGGAAAATTGTCGTTTATAGGTGCTTTTCTAAGGATCATCGTCTAGGAACAGTTTGTGTCTAAGCTCAATAGATTTAAAATATATCTTTAAACTGGCAGTAAAAACAATATATTTTTGTTGTTGCACTGTTGAGTAATCATATTTAGTAATAAACTGCATGTTTTCTGCAAATAATCATACATTGCATGTTTCTCTGTTTGGAAAACATATGAAAATTAGTTTTTTCCCCCGAAGACGAAACACGTTCTGAAAATATAATCGAATGAATGCAGTTTCTAATCTGTATATTTACTACAAATTAAATTGTAAAATTTGAAACATTTTCCGGCAGTTTTCATATGGAAAATGTTTAGTTACTAGTTTCCAAGATTTTCACACTCACATGGTTTTGTTTTAAAGATATGTGACTCTTTCACCCATATAAGTGACATAATTCTGACTCTTGATTAAGGTGCATATTTGCATTCATGTAATTACATATACAGCCAATAAACCGATGTTATTCCTCCCTAAACGAATAACATCCGAATTTCCATGAATTTACACTGTAAGCTCATTTATAGTGATTCTTTAGTGCCAACAGACAGTGAGGTAATCACTAATTAGTAAATAATTTATACAAATAAAAACAAATTATTTCTATGAATTTCTGATGTTTCAATTACTTTGGCCATGTGTACAACTATTAAGACTAAAAATGCAGTATTATTTAGTGTATTTGACAATTACAACTCATGTTTAAGAGTTTCTGAGATGAATATGAAGAAACTTTACATCTATTATAAATATACATTTGCACAACTCTATAGAAAGTTCAGAATATCTACGTCTAAAATTAAATGCTCGACTGACTGACTTCTCACAAACGCACAGCCAAAAACACTTGACCCTAAAGCATGAAAATTTATAGATATACCCCATTTAATGTGTGGGCAGCCACTAAGAAAGTATTTTCCTAAATTGAACCTGTATGCGGCTGAAAAGTGATAAAATGTTTTCCCGAGTACTCCTCAATAGCTCATTAACCTGGTGAGATATCGTTGTGCTCTCAGGTCATAAAATGTACCCTATACACATACCTAAAAAATAATCTCAGTATTTCTTCATATTCAATCTGTAAGAGGGTGAAGAGGGTCAAATATGTATACGAGTACTCCTTAACAGATCATTAACCCGATAATATATTGTTGTGCTCTACGCTTCAAAGGCAGCCTATACAAATACCTAAGAATAAATTCCAGAATTTTTCATAAAATTCCGCCCATTAAAGGGCGAAAATAAATACAATGTGTTTTCGAAGACTCCTTGTTAGTATATCTATGCAATAACAAGATTTTATTTCCTTTGCTTCACAAGGCTACATACACAATAATCTAAATATCGATGTCAGAATTTTTTGAAATTCATTATGTTACAGGGTCAAAAGAGATCAAATGTACTTTAGATTTTTTAATGGGGCAGTAAGCTTATAAAAATCGTTTTATTATTTGATTTATATGAAACCTTATATATGAATAATAAAGTGTAGGATTTTTTTTCTTTTTGAAATGAACTACCTAATATGATGAAAAGGGTTAAAAATGTTTTTGAGGAATTCTTCAAATACTTATTTACCCGATGTAATAACGCTATACCCTTTGCGATCAATGGTTAGCTACATAAATATTAAAAATAAATTGATAGGTTTTCACAAATCCAGACTCCTAAGAACGTGAAAATAGTTAAAATGAGTTAGAATGTATTTTAACTACATCGATCCCGTGTATGCAACTTTAAAACCAACCTATTTTATAAAGCCTTACCAAACGATACAAGTATGAATATAAAGGAAACCTGATTGTTACTATGAAAAACATGACTCATTTTCCTTTCATTAGCAGACAAACACTCATAAGTAAGCCTTATCAGTAATAAATGTTCTCATTTTTATAAATTGCTTGTTGAGTGAATACATCAAGCTTTTATTTTTTCTTTATGAAATCTATGTAAGTTATTAAATCCCTTTTTATAACGTGACTATGTATTTTGTACGCCACCTAAAGAACTGTCAAAATCACGTGTTTTAAAAATGGTGAGGACGTTTGATTATGTTTGGTTTTACAATAAATCAAATATTTGTCACGAAATTAATATTTAACGTAACTGTAATACATTCAAGTAACTTTGACACTACAAATGCTCAGAAAACTAAAATCAGTTTATCCAATATTTAGTTTATAGTTTTAAAATGAAACCACAAACAGTTAAAATAATGTTACCATATGAGAAGGATTGAGCAGCGTTAGCCACAGAATAAATAATCAGCATAATTTGTTTAAAAGGGTAGAAATAGAGTACAGATATGTGTACACATTTGTAAAAATTGATGATGCAAGCCTTTACGCTGCGGAGTTCATCAACAGCATCTACCCTCCTGGCCCATCACAACACAAGCCTCACTTCAAGGTTGGGACTCCATTAATGTTATATACTGAGAAACCTTAACCTGCCAAAACGCTGCAGTAAGCACTTGGCTCCAAGTCAAGGCTTCGCAAAAGATGTAGTGGTGGTCAGTCTTCACTGTTTGTGCTTATGTTTGGTAGGCTTGAAAGGGTGGAAAGGGGGGGATTGGTAAGTTTTCATATTGCGTATCCCATTCTATATGAGGACACTTTCTGATTTAAGAGACTACAATTCCTCCTTAAGTTCAGTTTTGGTAAGACTATAAATTAAGACCAGGGCCAAGTCTGCTTCAGAGTAAACTCGACTGTAAGTAAGTTCATCATCCTAGCATCTGAGAAGAGAACCACCGATGTGGTGTACAAAGAGGACCACCCTTCAGTAAAGGGAATGATTAGCTGCTTGATGTATTATATGCGGGTTAAGCCACGAACGGGAAGCTATTCATAAGTATAAGTGCAAACTCAGAATCATAAAATAAAATTTGAGTTAACTATGTTTAAAAAAAAAAAAGTATTACCATATAGACGTTCTCTCCTGTTTAACGTTTTGGTCAAAAAGTAACTATATCTGAAAAGTGAACACGCTTTGCACAAAATTCAATGCCAGCACTTATGCTCAAGATTTACGTTTGATGAAATAAATTCTACCGTTCATTTTTATTATTTCAGGTCTAGCCCAAATATATTTGTCTCGTGATTTCCTGTAACTATGCAAGTCATTAAAAATAGTGTTCCTTTATAATCGTGTCAATATTATTTATAATAATTTGGCAAATGTATTTAGTTTTAAGTGGTTATTATTTTCTCATACCACCACTCGATTAGGTATATGTCTACATCTATCTACATTAATTATTTATTGGAATTTTACGATTTTTTTAATTTATGACTCATGTATTGATGACAGTGACGTCATTAGAGACAGAACAAAAAATTCTGCCAACAGGAGCTCCAAAGGAAATGGCCATAGCATGCAAAGTCATTCTTTTACCACTGTATCATCTTTACCGAGCATTTATAATTAATCTCACTTCAAAATATTTGATTTGAAATGCTCTAAATACAAGAGACTGCAGTATATTTGTAAGGTACTGTAATATTGGTCAAATTTAGAAATGTTAACTTTCCCGGTGTTTAATTTTATTACATACCCTTGTGTGCTATGTGAATGTAATGAATGATACTAAATGAAATAAAGATTTCCTGTCGTAGTATACTTCAAAAACAAACTCATTTACTGTGTTATATTTTATGTTAATTTTTGTTCATATTTTTAGAATGTATAGGATATATGAGATATAACAGTTGTGCAGGAAATAGAATATTGGGAGGAACTTCAGCGGAAAGTGGCGAATTCTCCTATATGGTAAGTAGTCACTGTAACGGCTCTATAAATTAACAATATCCTACGAGATTTCAATTAATGTATCACACATGTTAACACTAGATAATTCGAATTATAAAAGCAATAACACTAATACTCTTGCATTTAAATTATAGAAAACTTGTGAAACGTTAGGTATTGTTGAGGAAGGTTTTGCTTGGCAGATAAGTCTAAATAAACATGTGCTATTTTACTTTTATTTTATTGGCACTGATGATATCTTCGGCTACACAGAAAATAAATAAGCCAAAAGTTTTTTGCAAGGTAAAACGTTGTTTATCTGTGAGGTACATATGAAATAATTACGCCATAGCCTCAAACAATTTTTATTAAAGATACAACGAGTTACTGGAAACCGTCTTCAAAACAAACTGCCACTCATACATCAGTCTTGGGGTTGTGGAATGTACCGGAACTTCGTGTAGATCGCATTTTAATCAGTACAGCCTTTGGCAGTTAGTGGAGACATATTCGTTTGTCCCACACACTACGATTAATTTTTATTAATTTAATTTTGATAAAGTACCCAGGTGTATTACATAGAGTTAATTTGTCTGTGAACTTTCCAATTGACGATATTTTGTAAGCCAAATTCCATACACGTCAGAATGTGCACAGGGCATAAATACCATTAAATTTGTGTTAAAATTGTATTTCTGTTAATATTAAATTGCCATATTGTTACTGAACCATTATAAATTTCGTACTTAAAAACGGTAGCAGTTTATGTATCATTGTTTCTAAACTCCAACCATGGATACGGAGTGGAATGTGTTGACATTTTTTAGTTTACTAACAATTCCATTTTCAAGTCAAAATGCCATACTATCAGTATGATGCAGTGGAGGTTCTCAAAAATAAATATTATCTTATTCCTATGAACATGTCCTCCCTTGAATTAACACAAGGTATGTTCTGTTCCCAAGTTAACGCCTTAGCGATCACGTTCACGGACGTAAACATTGTTTTCAAGTGGCCACTTGAGTAGTAAAAATATGCAGTGGATCAAACCATAACAAACTGCTGCACTAACAGTGTTAGTGTAACTGGGAACTCGATTAAAGCGAATCTGAAAAATAATCTTACGAATGTTTAGGTTTTTCCATGAGAGAGCTATTGGTTTAAAGCAGATTCTTGCTACCTGTGCTTTACCAGGTTAATATTATTGGAATCGAAAAACCTACTAACAATTAGTATTTCATGTCTCGTTATAATTCCAAAATAAATATGACTAATTCATATGGTACATGCCTACTATTTTATTTATAGTTATAACGAACTGTTAACAATATATGTATATAAACGTTTATTACAGGTGTTTTTATACACTTAATTTCTTCATCAATGGTCGGAGGATATATCTTCCTGTGGTAGAACTATCATAAGCATCCGATTTGTTTTGACAGCTGCACTCTGTATTATTATGAGGTAACATGAAACATCACACTGGTTATATTTATTATGAAAAAAAAAATTCCATTTTAAATTGCAGTAAAAGGCATTAATGCAAGACTGAATTACAATACTACGGTATCTAGAAGTATAGTGTTTCCCACGAAGTGGTGTTCTTTACTTGTAGCATTTCGACCTTTAACAAATTCGTCGCTGGTAAATTTTTTCTGCAAAGTGTTCAGCACATATGCCTCTTAAATGTATAAACTGCTTCTTAACATCGAACTAAAATTTCATCTAATTATTAACAGTGGTGTGCCAATACAAATAACTTGCTTTCTTTTAATCTTGAAATTTAAGTACGACATATATATATATATATATATATATATATATATATATATTGCAACGACCTGTATGAAGAAACGTTTTTTTACTCAAACTGACATTCATTCAGTGAAACATATATTGTGACAATTACATATGAACAACTGTCGTGATAATTTTTGAAGTATAATTACATAGTTTTATTATAAGATGAAAACACCAACCACATTGCAAATATTCATTAAAAGATAACATAGTAATTGTTAATATAAATTTGAAAATTGGATCCTACAATATAAGAAATTTTATTTAATACCAGAATGACCACTCAGTTCATTAGTAAAATAAATTGAACTATAGTATTTATTAGAAAGCATATGGAAAATACTTCCAATATATGAGAAGGTGGTTAAATACTCACGTGTATTATTTCCTTTTCCTTACTAATACCAACATAATTTTGTGAAAATCTGTGACCTTATTCTTCTGCTTCAACAAGTGCACTGCTGTAGTAATTACCTCTACACTAGCCGCACATGAAGGGACAATAGAGCCAGTTGATTGGCAATGACAACCTCTCCTGCAACCTTTCTCGCAGTTGCTACATATAAATTTTAGAAACACATTTGGCGTGGCCAGCACACAAGTTATAGGCGTAAAATGACTATTTTTCACATTCCGTCACCTATTAGTGACATTCAGGTGGTTTTTCAGCCAGTTGTACTATTTTGGATACGCTCAGAAAGAATGTGCGTGTCATTATTTTGTATTAAACTAAACAAATAAAAAGGAATGTTTGGTTTTTTTTAAAACCGATCGTTTTACTATACAGGAAATGGCTTAAGCTTACTGAGGAATTTGTATTCCTCATTAAAATGTGAAAGCCATTCTTCGTATACTAATGCAATTCCATTTGAAGTTATAAATAGCTCATTAATAAGTAGCACTTTCCTGTTTAAAAAATTTGTTCGAAATCAATACCTTTAAAGTAAGTACCTTCCAATATTTAAAAAATGATTCTTTATATATCAACAGCAGATTCAGCTTGCGAAAAAAATTATGGTGTCATTTATATCGTTAAAAGCGTGCTGCTATTCCACACTTTTAGGCACGTTTGTAGAATTCAAAAAATTGCAGATTTTAACATATACGCTGTAAATATACACTGTTTGTGAGAGCGTGTAATGAAACCAGTATACTTATGTCATTATTCTCCTTTAATGTATTGTAATATGACGTTGTTAACCACCAAAATATAATAATCACATGTTGCTTGAAGTACATTATTTCTGCTTCCATGAATTTTGATTAAATTAATTGAACAAATACCTTTTGGTCATTTGCATTTCTCGTAAACTCCNTAACCACCAAAATATAATAATCACATGTTGCTTGAAGTACATTATTTCTGCTTCCATGAATTTTGATTAAATTAATTAAACAAATACCTTTTGGTCATTTGCATTTCTCGTAAACTCATCCTGACTGTTTCTTGGTGGTAATTAGTTTTCTCCACATTTCAATTTTCAGAACTTTTCATAGAACTTCAAAAAATATAAAATTCGCATTTTACATATAGTGGCCATCCATAGGCATCAAAAACTTCACTGGCCCTTTTGTAGCGGCAACTCAAATGCCTGATATATTTTCACAGATATTGCCAATTCTAGTTCTCTTTACTGGCCACAGAAAATTATGAAGCAGGAAACTTCCATCAATGAATTTGCTTGGATATTTAAAAGCGACATTTTTGGATATGATTTTAGATTACAAAATATTGTTCTTAAAGTGGATTTCTTAGTCTTCCATACAAAAGTATTATCAAATACATCAGGAGAACATGAAGTTTATTCGTGCCGATAAACGTAAGCTATTACACTCTGGTTTTATCCGATACTACTAAAGAACACTTGGACGTTGTCATCAACACTTTCGCTTCGGTTGACGATGACTCTATATATAGAAGATTGTGGGTGTATTTTAACATGCCGATTTAATTTCACTGCAGTGACTTTTTTCTTTGTAATTTACTGCATGGATTTATCCCAATTTCTACAGCTTGCTCACAACAGTCAACAATAATATCAGCTGTTATGCCTACAGAACGAGAAACAAATTCATCTGCTGGGTGCGGTGCAAAGAGATAATGGTTTTGAATCTAAGGCTAAGTCAATAAAAACTTAAAGGTCTTAATATCTCATATCTTACTAGCCACCCTTAGCTCTTTATGCATTCATATGATGCTAGTTGACACCAAAGAAACTTCTCACTTTTTAACAGAGGTCAGCACATTGAGTAAGAACATGAAATTTTTTCACGAATGTACTTTCTATGATATCTATTCGTCAATTTGGCTACCAGAAGTCTTCGTTGATTCGATATGTCCCTGATTAATTTCCGTAACTGGAAAACACAAGATCAAAAATTGTTACAAGCTGAACATCAAATAGAAAGGAAATATAATTTTTTCAACTCTTCATGGCCCACACGTGAGATTTCTCTTCTACTTCACATAGGGACTGGTCTATTATGAATAAGAAATGTTCCGTGACACTGGTATCGATAAAATCATCGGTCTCATGGTGTGAAGGGGAATTTTTTAATTTCTACTTATTTCTGCTCTTGAATAGCTTTGGATTATTTCCACGTGTTGCAGGCATTGAAACCACAGCATTTAAACCTGGAAAATTTCATTCTATCACTTCACTTCCATTTCATTATAATTTATGTCAGATAATTTTTTATAAAATACCAAACCTGAAAACAGTTAAGTGATTAGAGTTTTGAAATTCAAATTTCACCAATTTATGAATATAAGTTCATAGGGAACATATGGTTTTAGAAATTTAAATTTATGAATTAAGTACTAATTTTAATTAATTTTATTTTGGATTATATATATGTATATACACGTGTAAAAATATAAAATGTATATTTATCTTTCGACAACTATGAACCCCACAAAACANTTATATATATGTATATACACGTGTAAAAATATAAAATGTATATTTATCTTTCGACAACTATGAACCCCACAAAACAACAAACGCCACACAAATCAGAAAATAGAGAAGTATATAAATGTTTTCTATGAAAGAAAGGCCAAGGAGTCTCGGCTCAATCTTTAATGTTGTTTGTAATATAAAACGATATTATTTATCTTTGTATTAGCTTGTAATAATTTGTGTACGGCATTTCTCTACAACATTGCAGATCAACTTTGACTTTAGAAGAGACAAAAAACCGCAACGAGGCCAAAAGTTAATATTTATAACAAAATTATTTTAAACCATGAAAAGTCAGAGAAACTTTCACACATCTGCAAAATTAAATTTTGTGTTAAAAAAAATTGTTACAGTATGTCCTAAATTTTGACGTTGTATGTATTACTCTCAATATTTCTGAAGCGTTAATTTAGACGTATAGTATAAACTCTTATTTTCAACATTCTCTACGAAACTTAATTTTTGCTAAGTCATGTTCGTCTTACTAAAAGTACCTTCCGAAAGATATTTGTGTGCCGTGAGCGCAAAAACGAACTTAAAAATTTGTTATTAGTTTATGACTATAGTATAAGTTCAAATCGTTCTAATTCCACATTTTTATTTCCTCCACAGAGACATGCCTACACCTAAAACATTTATACACATCGGAGCTCACAACTTATTACAGATCAACAAAGTCCAGTCGCACCGTGTCTATTCACTAAAGACCCGAAATGACAAGCATAGCTTTACTGGAACTCGAACGACCTCTTATACTTTGTGCGAAAGTGTTTCCAGCTCGTGTTTATACTGATGACAGCTCGCATATAAGATCAGCTGTGGCTGCTTGTTTGAAGGTTATGGTAAGCTTTCTACGGATCTTATTTATATCTGAATGAAATGTATTTACTTTGAACAATCTTACTCCGCTATTGATATTTGCTTTACACTTGATACAACCACTGTTATTCACGATAGGTTTGTTGTGTTTTTCGTTCACTTTCTGCGTAATGTAATTAATTCCCAGGATTTGCAGTACATCAAATATAACTACATATATAAGATAAAATCTTTAAATTTTTCTTACAATAATGTTTATTTCCAATACGGTTTTGATCACTTTCTCTGTATCAAGTTTTTTTATGAAAACACATTTTTCAGTATAACAAATTTCTCCTTAAGCAGCAGAATTAAATTTTTGCGACTTTCTGAGAGTTCCATTTATATTAATAAAACAATTATTGGTCTCAAATGAAATTAACTCTAGCCAGAATATGCAGTATATTACAAAACGAGACACTAAGCCTATCGGTAGAATGCAAATGTACGAAAACAACTAAATAGTTACGAATTCCACTTTTAGTCGATTTACGCGCAAGATTAACATATATAGTATCTATATTTCCTGGAGAACACACAGAAATAGATGTCCTTCAGAGAATACAACTTGACGTTATGAATTACTGTGATATGCATGGAACACAATGCACTTGGCTCGGAGACAGGAAGGAACATGCAGTGTAAGAAAACATCTATTGAATTAGAGCAATCCTAAAATATTCACAGTTTTCAAAAGATTTAAATTATTTTGTTTTATTTTAATGCTATACGTTTATTTGCTACTTAAAATACATTTATAGATATATTAGTATTTAAAAAAAAATAATGACAACTTGAAAAAGTTTCGGAATATAGGGTTAATACTAAGAGTAGTTCCCATTATATAACTGTCATAACTTAAATTAAAATACAATAATATGTATAATATTATTTCAGTTGTAAAGAAAGGTTTATTGTTTGCTATTCATATCATACATAAAAAAACAAGCCACTGTCGTTAAAGAATAGCATTAGAAACAAACTGTGTTACAATTAGATTCTCTGTTTTCTGATTCTACAATATAAAGCTTATTATTAAATTGAGGGTCCCACGGTGGTGTAATTGTTAGATTAATATCCTCTCACAGAGGCGAACCGTTTTTGATTCCCGATGGGGACTTTCCTGGATTTTCGCATGTGGGAATAGAGCCGGATGATTCCGCTGGTCAGCTGGTCTTCTCGGGGATTTCCCGTTTCCCTGAGGTATTTTCATTCCATATCCACCTCGCTTTATCCTCATAGGCTCCCAAGACCTCGATTTTAAAAACCTCCTAAATCTCTTCACTTACTCAAGTTACACTTGGTAAAGTTGAATCTACTCCCTATCAGTGTACAGAATGGTTCGTAGGGTCTACAGTTAATGTTAAATGGCACAGAATATAAGGTGCCTTGAAGGTTGAGGGTATCAAACAATGACTTCGTCACAAATTAGGGTTCTGTGGTTTTAACATGTTTATTTGCCCGGGAATTTATTCATATATTCCCGAAAATTTTCCGGGAGTTTATACATAATTTCCCAGTACCTTGTGCCCAGAATTTACTCATACTTTAACGCCCTGCTAGTTCTGGACTGAAGGGCTGGTAACAATGTTCTGGCTAACGTTTCCGATGCTGTGGAGGCATTAGGTGACAGGACACATCCTTGAATGACGCCGTTGTTACCTATCTGCACTTGCTGCGTGGTAGTTGTTCCNATTTTTGCTAAGTCATGTTCGTCTTACTAAAAGTACCTTCCGAAAGATATTTGTGTGCCGTGAGCGCAAAAACGAAATTAAAAATTTGTTATTAGTTTATTACTATAGTATAAGTTCAAATCGTTTTAATTCAATTTTTTTATTTTCTCCACAGAGACATGCCTACACCTAAAACATTTATACACATCGGAGCTCACAACTTATTACAGATCAACAAAGTCCAGTCGCACCGTGTCTATTCACTAAAAGACCCGAAATGACAAGCATAGCTTTACTGGAACTCGAACGACCTCTTATACTTTGTGCGAAAGTGTTTCCAGCTCGTGTTTATACTGATGACAGCTCGCATATAAGATCAGCTGTGGCTGCTTGTTTTAAGGTTATGGTAAGCTTTCTACGGATCTTCTTTTATATCTGAATGAAATGTATTTACTTTGAACAATCTTACCCCGCTATTGATATTTGCTTCACACTTGATACAACCACTGTTATTCACGATAGGTTTGTTGTGTTTTTCGTTCACTCTCTGCGTAATGTAATTAATTCCCAGGATTTGCAGTACATCAAATATAACTACATATATAAGATAAAATCTTAAAATTTTTCTTACAATAATGTTTATTTCCAATATGGTTTTGATCACTTTCTCTGTATCAAGTTTTTTTATGAAAACACATTTTTCAGTATAACAAATTTCTCCTTAAGCAGCAGAATTAAATTTTTGCGACTTTGTGCTAGTTCCATTTCTATTAATGAAAAATTCTTGGTCTCAAATGAAATTAACTCTACCCAGAATATGCAGTATATTACAAAACGAGACACTAAGCCTATCGGTAGAATGCAAATGTACGAAAACAACTAAATAGTTACGAATTCCACTTTTAGTCGATTTACGCGCAAGATTAACATATATAGTAGCTATATTTCCTGCAGAACACACAGAAACAGATGTCCTCCAGAGAATACAACTTGACGTTATGACTTACTGTGATATGCATGGAACACAATGCACTTGGCTCGGAGACAGGAAGGAACATGCAGTGTAATAAAACATCTATTGAATTAGAGCAATCGTAAAATATTCACCGTTTTCAAAAGATTTAAATTATTTTGTTTTATTTTAATGCTATACGTTTATTTGCTATTTAAAAAAAATAATGACAACTTGAAAAAGTTTCTGAATATAGGGTTAATACTAAGAGTAGTTCCCATAATAGAACTGTCATAACTTAAATTAAAATACAATAATATGTATAATATTATTTCAGTTGTAAAGAAAGGTTTATTGTTTGCTATTCATATCATACATAAAAAAACAAGCCACTGTCGTTAAAGAATAGCATTAGAAACAAACTGTGTTACAATTAGATTCTCTGTTTTCTGATTCTACAATATAAAGCTTATTATTAAATTGAGGGTCCCACGGTGGTGTAATTGTTAGATTAATATCCTCTCACAGAGGCGAACCGTTTTTGATTCCCGATGGGGACTTTCCTGGATTTTCGCATGTGGGAATCGAGCCGGATGATTCCGCTGGTCAGCTGGTCTTCTCGGGGATTTCCCGTTTCCCTGAGGTATTTTCATTCCATATCCACCTCGCTTTATCCTCATAGGCTCCCAAGACCTCGATTTTAAAAACCTCCTAAATCTCTTCACTTACTCAAGTTACACTTGGTAAAGTTGAATCTACTCCCTACCAGTGTACAGAATGGTTCGTAGGGTCTACAGTTAATGTTAAATGGCACAGAATATAAGGTGCCTTGAAGGTTGAGGGTATCAAACAATGACTTCGTCACAAATTAGGGTTCTGTGGTTTTAACATGTTTATTTGCCCGGGAATTTATTCATATATTCCCAAAAATTTTCCGGGAGTTTATACATAATTTCCCAGTACCTTGTGCCCAGAATTTACTCATACTTTAACGCCCTGCTAGTTCTGGACTGAAGGGCTGGTAACAATGTTCTGGCTAACGTTTCCGATGTTGTGGGGGCATTAGGTGACAGGACACATCCTTGAATGACGCCGTTGTTACCTATCTGCACTTGCTGCGTGGTAGTTGTTCCGGCAGTTGAGGCCTGGTGAATTGGAGTGGCCCGGATATGTTCCGGAAGTAGATGAGATCTGGTGAGCTTGATGGCCCTGTTATAGGCCCTCTGTGGTTGGCTTGTTGCACTCATCTGGCTTCCTCTCGACATGGCGCTCCTCGTTGGAGCTCACCACTCGCTCCCCTTCTCGGCGTAGGGCAGTTACCTGTTACCTCCCTACCACGTCCCGGTGAGGTGACCATTGATGGACCCCCACCCTGGCANTCGGCGTAGGGCAGTTACCTGTTACCTCCCTACCACGTCCCGGTGAGGTGACCATTGATGGACCCCCACCCTGGCACTAGCTCGACATGGCACTTATTGTTGAAGCTCACCACTCGACTCCGCCTTCTTAATGTGTAATAGTAACTGACTGACTAGTGACTGACTGACTGATCCAGTAACTGTCTAACTGCTTCTGCCCTGCAACCCGCGTTTCGTATCCCGATATGGCTGACCCCTTAGTGTTATGATTCTCGCGCGGCTGACTCTGCGCTCCCGGCTCCCAATGTATGTTGCCATACGCATCCCGGTGTGGCGATACAACTCGTCAGACATAACTCTGGTAACTGTCTCTGTTTCTTCCCTGTGTTTCGCGTCCTGCTATGGCTGACTCCTTAATGTTGCGACTGACTGATGTGGCTGACGAACGTGGCCGGGTTCCTATATCCCGGCCTTGGTAACTGTTGCACTGACTTACTCTCTCGGCACAGAGTATCACAATTTCCGACTGCCCCGATATGACTGACCGACGGACTCTCTTGGCGTGGTGATCAAAACTGCCCAACTGATCTCCTTCAACTGATCTACTGATTCTCTCTGTGCGGTGATAACGAACTGTCCAACTGATCAACTCTCCTTCATCTGATCTACAGATCCAACCTCCCCGCAAAGAGGCTTATAATCTCTCTTGGCTCCCACCCTCGATTCCTACACATGTCTCCCTTGTTGGGGAGGGAGGAGGGCAGTGGGTGCAGTACAACGTACTTCATAAATGCGCCCTGGTTCTTGAAGTTTGGGGAGGCGAGGAAAGGTGGTAGTGTGGGCCAGTTGCCCCTGCCATACGATGCCAGCTTATTCTCAGTGCGTGTTCTTCACATTGTGCGGCAATCGCTCTACTACCTCTCGTCATTTCTCGGTGTTTACATATTTCACTGGGCTTGCTGGGTAGGTGGGAGAAGGAGGCCTGAGCTGCAGCGACCCTTGTAATGACCTGCATGCACTACTTCATCTCTCTTTGACCTCAGTATGTGTAAATAGGCAACACGAGTCGTTCGGAAGTCCCTACACTGGTTTAAGCAGGGGGGTGGGGTATGAGGTTTGTGACAGCACCGCTTCTAAAATTTTTCATATGTGCCACGTGCCAATTTCCCACCTCGTATCTTCGGTGCTGACACTTTCCATGCCAAAATCTTGGTTTTCGGTATTTCGTTACATCTCTGTAGAGGTACCCTTGTCTATACCGCGCGCTCACTTCCCGCGCAGTTGATCTCGTTACGCGACCTCCACTTCGACTAGTCCCCTCCCTCCTGTGGTGTCCTTATCTGGTCTCCCAGCTGTTGTCTCTCAATGGCAGGCGTCCCTACATTTAACAGGCATGCCTCTGCCTGTAAAAAGAGCCTAACACTCTGGCTTCTGTGATTACAAAACAAGGTGATTACAAAATAAATGCCTTCTTATTTCCTAGGCTGGGACACTATGTTCCCACGTTCAACAAATGTCCGGCGGCACTCTGCCGGTTTTACAAATGGACTTCCAATAACACACAAAGCGAACTGATTCATGGTATGTTTTACTTTTACGACGGCTCACAGATTGTGATAGAACAAAAAATAATACCCTTTTATTATCCTGCCTCTTATGCTGTTGCCCGCGGTCTTGCTGTTGGGCAAATGTAAATATACAGCTCTCTCGGAAAAAAGTAGAAACACATTCGACTCGGGTGCCCAGCTGATGGCCTACATGAGTACCTTGTAAATTAAATAAAATCACACTCAGTCACACTTAAGTGTGGCGTCAACACGCCTTTCGGCTGAAGGCCCAACTTCACAGGTCAAACTCTAAACAGTTTGTCGCGCTTGAATTGCGGCGCACTTAGGTTAGCCGGTCGGGTATCCCACCCTACTTTTTTTCAGCGGGTTACATGGGTAAACACTTACCCACAGAGTCTGTTTCTTTCTGCTGATGAGGTGGCTTCTTTTCGCACCTCGCACTGGGAACCTGGGCGAGCCTGGACAGCTGTGGTGAGGGTGGGAAGGATGCGTATTCGTTCCTCTCGTTCTGTTGACTCTATGGACTGTTGCTTTGCAGGCTCGTCCTCGGTTTGGCTGCGGTCTCTCGGATTCGTTACTTTTCTTCAGTTCTTCGCTTCTCGCCTACTGTCTGTTCTTCATCCGCTTTCTTCTAGCGTGTATCCTTCACTTCCGTCTTCGCTCTCGCCTGTCTGTCCTCCTTCGCTCATACTTATAGTTTCTCGCCCGTTCTCCTTTCCACTCATCTTCCCGTGCTCGTATACTTTTGGCCTCGGTAATTGCATCTCTGGCGCATGTCTCTGGCGCGAGGCCATGTTTCTTATCGGCTAGCACCGTTCTCACTAGCGCTTCATACTTCGTTATCGCCCTGCAGCACTGTGGCTCGGTTTTTCCCATTTCTGAGTATTTTTGGCCCGAAAAGCTTGTCTCTCCGGCGCTCTGCTTATCCTGCCTGGCTGCGCGGTTATTCACCTGTCCGCCTGACATGATCTCGTCATTTACATTGTCCCCTGTCCAGGGCACTCATGACTTAATTTTCTTATCGACTGGCACAGCATTTCACCGCTGTCCGCCTGACCTACTCAATCTCACGTCATTCCCCACCATCCAGTGGAAATGCTCTCGTTTGCCCTGTTTCTGCTCCTCGCTACATCTCCTCACTAATTTCTGCCTAGCTCTCTCATTCTCCCTTTGCTACTCTGGTTCGCACTCACTCTCTCGTCACTCATCATCTCTCGCAATTCTCGCCACGATCACCATCGTCCATCATCCAAAGGGCTGTTTTGTCCTACTTCTTCGCTAACTGCTCCTCGCTAAACGCCCTTCGTTATCCCACCTTGCTGTCTCGTACTCGCTCCTACGCTCGTCCTCGTCATTTCCTAGTTGTTTGCCTCGGAATTTGGACTCATGGCAGGTTAATTAATGCTGTAGTGGGTGCCACAGGGGTTTAAGACTCCCCGAGTCTTTGGTTCAGCCTGACAAGTTCAGTCATCCGGTACAGGTGAGACCCCTTTTCTCAGGTATAGTCTGATTCTTCATTAGGTCTCTACAGACTTATCTACGCCCCACATTGGGCAACATTTTAACTTGACTGACTCCCCACATGTGGTGTACAGAATGGTTCGTAGTATCTACAGTTATTGTTAAATGGTACAGACTATAAGGTGCCTTGAAGGTTGAGGGTATCAAACAATGACTTCATCACAAATTAGGGTTTTGTGGTTTTAACATGTTCATTTTCCCAGGAATTTATTTATACATTCCCGGAAATTTTCCGGTAGTTTATACATACTTTCCCGGCACCTTGTGCCGAGAATTTATGCATACTTTAATTCCCTGCTAGTTCTGGACTGAAGGGCTGGTTACAATGTTCTGACTAACGTTTCTGATGTTGTGGGGGCATAAGGTGACAGGACACATCCCTGAGTGANAGGGCTGGTTACAATGTTCTGACTAACGTTTCTGATGTTGTGGGGGCATAAGGTGACAGGACACATCCCTGAGTGATGCCATTGTTACTTATCTGCACTTGTTGCGTGGTAGTTGTTCTCTGGTGAGTTGGAGTGGCCCAGATACATTCAGGAAGTAGATGAAATCTGGTGAGCTGGATTATCCTGTTATAGGCCCTCTGTGGTTGGCTTGTTGCACTCAGCTGTAGTCCTCTCGACATGGTGCTCCTCGTTGGAGCTCACCACTCGCTCCCATTCTTGGCATAGGGTAGTAACTAACTTTTGCCTCCCTACCACATCCCGGCGAGTTGACCCTTGATGGACCCTTGGCTTGGGGTTGCACTGGTCTAATCCCACTAGCTTGACATGGCACTTATTGTTGAAGCTCACCACTCGGTGCGTAATTATAACTGACTGACTGGTGACTGACTGACTGATTCGGTGACTGTCTTACTGCTTCTGCTCTGCACCTCGCATTTCGTATCCTGATATGGCTGACCCCTTAATCTTGGGATTCTCGCGGGGCTGACTCTGAACTTCCGGCTCCCAATGCCTGTCGCCATATGGGTCCTGGTGTGGCGATAAAATTCGTCCGATGTAACTCTGGTAACTGTCTCTGATTCTGCCCTGCATTTTGCGTCCCGATATGCCTGACCCCTTAATGTTGCAACTGACTGACGTTGCTGATGGATGTGGTTGGGTTCCGATATCCTGGCCTTGGTAACTGTTGCACTGACTTACTCCCTCGGCACGGAGTATCGCATCTTCCGACTGCCCCGATATGACTGACCAACAGACTCTCTTGGCACAGTGATCAAAACAGTCCAAATTATCTCCTTCAACAGATATACTGATCCTCTCTGTGCGGTGATAACGAATGGTCCAACTGATCAACTCTACTTCAACTGATCTACAGATCCAACCTCCCCGCAAAGAGGCTTATATTCTCGCTTGGCTCCCACCCTCGATTCCTACACGTCTCCCTTATTGGGGGAGGGGGGAGGGCAGAGGGCACAGTACAGCGCACTTCATACACGCGCTCTGGTTCTTGATGGTTGGTGGCGGAAAAGGTGATAGTGTGGGACAGTTGCCCCAGACATACTCTGTTAGCTTGTTCTCGGAGCGTGTTTTTGACGCTGTGCAGCAACCGCCCTACTATCTCTCGTCATTTATCGGCATTATCAATTTTCACTTTGATTGCTAATGAGGT
Organism: Clitarchus hookeri; assembly: GCA_002778355.1. NCBI lineage: Eukaryota > Metazoa > Arthropoda > Insecta > Phasmatodea > Phasmatidae > Clitarchus > Clitarchus hookeri. Next base: position 12,532 of record NQII01006442.1, on the reverse strand, counting down.
GGGAGAAGGAGGCCCAAGCCACAGCGACCCGTGAAATGGCCTGCACGCGCTACTACATCTTTGCTTGACCTCGGTATGCCTAAATGGGTGACACGTGTCGTCCGGAAGTCCCTACACTGGTTTAAGCAGGGGGTGGGGTGTGAGGTTTGTGACACCGCCACTTCTAACTCTTCTTCTATGTGCCATGTGTCAACGTCATTCATAATCTGTGCTAAGTGTGACTACCTGGTTCCCATGATTGCTGAGGCGTCTAGCTCATGTGACCAGGTGTCCGAACTAGTGTATATGTGAAACTCAACGAATGAAACTGCATCCGGTTGTTTACTTGCCTGTATTCAGGATGTCGGACGCCTTAAGCTCCTCTACTCATGCATGTTTTGTGCGAACTGAAACTCACTATCGCCAATAACATTTTATCTTAGAAAGTAGCTAAACAAAATCGTAGATATCTAAGAGGAATTGTTAAAATAATTTTTCTAAAATAAACATTTTTCAAGTTTCTACTCTGGTTTCAGTTTGCCCAAATTCTAGTTTCTCCTCCGTTATCTTACTGAAATCCCTGGTACGATTGTATTCCAGTGCAAATCCGGTGGTCCTTTTTAACCTCAAAGGTGCAAGGTTTAAATTACGGGCGTGACATCTAAAGAAGATGAAAACAGTACCATATTCAGCCGCTTTACCGATGTCAGCCGTTACCAAAACTGGATAGCAAATCATGTTTGAGGGCGATGTGGCATAACAGAAGGACTTGAATCAGATGCTAACATTGTTTTATTAGCTACGTTTCAGCTGTCCTCTAAATATAACTCACATAAAGCATTTATAAGTGTAAAATGTGACGCTGTCTCAATAACTTTTGATGAATTAATTTTTTTTTTCATTTTTTATGTAGACCGCTTTTGACATCTTATTTTATTTTCCTTATATCCAGTTATTTGTAGCTACTGCATTAAGTTTGATTCCTCTTCTGGGATTTATACCGATACCTTAATATATTTGTCCATTTATCAAAATCACTGAACGTCAAAGTACGTCATGATGTGCGAAGTTTCGCAACTTTGGAAATTTGAGAAGAGTATTTTAGTGTGCAGTTTCACTACTGACATAGAAATAGCATCACTCCTATGGCATTTCTAAAAAGCCGTAACGTTAATATGTGTCTACCTCAGTCGCTATGCTGGAATCGGAACTTGTTGGCTCATTTCGTCATCTGTTTAACTTAAACGTTTCCGAAATATAAGAACTTGTATTTATCACCCAACAAATTTAAAGCGATATACTTGTAAATTTAGTCTGTCGAGTACTGATGCTTATTTACTCGTATATTATGAATTTAATGTAATTCTTTCTTTTTCATTTTTGAGCTTCAATAAATTTCCTATAACTGCGTTAGAAACATTTGTATAGACATGAATTGGGAAATATTAAAATTTATATTTTATAATAAGATTTGTGTTTCACTACAAAAGGGAATTCGCACAAATAATTTCTAAAAGAAACAAACGTGGGCAACCGAAAAAAATGTGTATGTCGAACAAGATAATACTTCGAAATTTAGTGAAGAATAAAAATCTGTGTATATATACACGCACTGAGACCTGGTACCTCTTTAATCATTTAATTCTGACAAATTAGTACATGAATTCGTACATCTGAAATGATTTTTTAACTATAGTTGCTATTACAAATATAATTACCATTTTTACAGCGAAATAATAAATATACAGATTCACTGTGGACTCTGTGATTTGCAAGAAAGACACTTATTGGTGTTATTAAATAATATGCATAGAATTATTATTTGGTTGGTATGTAGGACGACCTAGAAAGATCCGCCGTCCATAACATAAATAACTACTTCAAAACATTTTGCAGGCTGATTGTTTGTGACCAACGAAAGCGCATTGTGAACAAGGGTATCGGCAACTTACAAGTGTATCCTTTCCTTGGTTTACCACGATACGTACTGAATGTGTATAAACTTACCAGTGTATTAGTTACCAATCACATCCTTAATCGAACATTTCAGCCCCAAAAATATGTCACTACGCAATGAACCGCAAAGAAAATCAAAATACATAAAACAATTACTCATAACACTATTTTTTAAGCTAAATTATATCGTAAAGCGTCAGAGAACTACAGCTATATAGCTAAACATGTTAATATATTTGTTAATTAAGTACATATTTGAAATCAAGCTCTTTATAACAGAGCATTTGTCATATTATTTTTAAGAATATAAATTATAAAATAGTCATGGCTGATGCTGTTCACACCCCAAGAAAATGGAAGTTATGTATTTCTAAAACCCATTTTTGTCTCACATATAGCACCGAGATATTCCTCATTAACTTAAAAATGAAACAAAAGGGTTACGAATTACTAAAAGCGGTGCTCTGAGTGCGCAACAATAGTAAATATTCACCTTACTTTCCAGCGTTATGTTTGAGTGTGTATCTGTTTGTTATCTGCGTACGCATATTTGTACGTTTTCTGTCTTCTAGTCACAAAAAATAGGGTATGGCTATAAAGTCTGTGGTATAAAATTGTTCTTGAAATTGTCAGTTAATTGTTACTTTAAACACTGTCGATTTCTATATTCTAACACAGCAAAGCGTTCTGTTAACCATGTAGTTACCTGAATAAATTTATTCACATTTTATTTTCAGGTACGAGGGATATGCAGTACACTTTGTGGCAGTGTTTCGTGGTTGTTTAGACAGAAGAATATATATATTTAAATGTCTTGTAGCTTTGCACTATTATTGAACTAAGATACATTAATGCAAGTGGTAAAAATTTGTTTTCTTTAACTTAATCCGGCTCATGTAATTACTTACAAATAATCCTACTTAGCGATAGATTTAACGTATAAGTTTTTAGTGAATCAGTTAAACGTAGGGTATTGCGATTATTGTTTATTGATGTGTATATGACTAGCAGCTTGACTATAATTTGTAGAGCGTAGATAAGTGCACATCGTCTCATGCGTAAGTATGCTTAGGTTAATTTTAATTTGTATTAATATTTTTTTTTAAAAATTGCAATGGTAGAATACAACACACACGTATATATATATATATATATATATATATATATATAAACATATGCATGTATGTGTGCGTATATGTATGCGTATGTATATACACACACTGCAATNTTGTGCGAACTGAAACTCACTATCGCCAATAACATTTTATCTTAGAAAGTAGCTAAACAAAATCGTAGATATCTAAAAGGAATTGTTAAAATAATTTTTCTAAAATAAACATTTTTCAAGTTTCTACTCTGGTTTCAGTTTGCCCAAATTCTAGTTTCTCCTCCGTTAACTTACTGAAATCCCTGGTACGATTGTATTCCAGGGCAAATCCGGTGGTCCTTTTTAACCTCAAAGGTGCAAGGTTTAAATTACTGGCGTGACATCTAAAGAAGATGAAATGTCATGGTATAAGTCGGCGAAATGGCTACAGTCGGCAATGGTTTTGTGGATAGCAAATCATGTTTGAGGGCTATGTGGCATAACAGAAGGACTTGAATCAGATGCTAACATTGTTTTATTAGCTACGTTTCAGCTGTCCTCTAAATATAACTCACATAAAGCATTTATAAGTGTAAAATGTGACGCTGTCTCAATAACTTTTGATGAATGATTTTTTTTTTTTCATTTTTTATGTAGACCGCTTTTGACATCTTTTATTTTCCTTATATCCAGTTATTTGTAGCTACTGCATTAAGTTTGATTCCTCTTCTGGGATTTATTCCGATACCTTAATATATTTGTCCATTTATCAAAATCACTGAACGTCAAAGTACGTCATGATGTGCGAAGCTTCGCAACTTTGGAAATTTGAGAAGAGTATTTTAGTGTGCAGATACACTACTGACATAGAAATAGCAACACTCCTATGGCATTTCTAAAAAGCCGTAACGTTCATATGTGTCTACCTCAGTCGCTATGCTGGAATCGGAACTTGTTGGCTCATTTGGTCATCTGTTTAACTTAAACGTTTCCGAAATATAAGAACTTGTATTTATCACCCAACAAATTTAAAGCGATATACTTGTAAATTTAGTTTGTCGAGTACTGATGCTTATTTACTCGTATATTATGAATTTAATGTAATTCTTTCTTTTTTATTTTTGAGCTTCAATAAATTTCCTATAACTGCGTTAGAAACATTTGTATAGACATGAATTGGGAAATATCAAAATTCATATTTTATAATAAGATTTGTGTTTCACTACAAAAGGGAATTCGCACAAATAATTTCTAAAAGAAACAAACGTGGGCAACCGAAAAAAATGTGTATGTCGAACAAGATAATACTTCGAAATTTAGTGAAGAATAAAAATCTGTGTATATATACACGCACTGAGACCTGGTACCTCTTTAATAATTTAATTCTGACAAATTATTACATGGATTCGTACATCTGAAATGATTTTTTAACTATAGTTGCTATTACAAATATAATTACCATTTTTACAGCGAAATAATAAATATACAGATTCACTGTGGAATCTGTGATTTGCAATAAAGATACTAATTGGTGTTGTTAAATAATATGCATAGAATTATTATTTCGTTGGTATGTAGGACGACCTAGAAAGATCCGCCGTCCATTACATAAATAACTACTTCAAAACATTTTGCAGGCTGATTGTTTGTGACCAACGAAAGCGCATTGTGAACAAGGGTATCGGCAACTTACAAGTGTATCCTTTCCTTGGTTAACCACGATACGTACTGAATGTGTATAAACTTACCAGAGTATTAGTTACCAATCACATCCTTAATCGAACATTTCAGCCCCAAAAATATGTCACTACGCAATGAACCGCAAAGAAAATCAAAATACATAAAACAATTACTCATAACACTATTTTTTAAGCTAAATTATATCGTAAAGCGTCAGAGAACTACATATATATAGCTAAACATGTTAATATATTTGTTAATTAAGTACATATTTGAAATCAAGCTCTTTATAACAGAGCATTTGTCATATTATTTTTAAGAATATAAATTATAAAATAGTCATGGCTGATGCTGTTCACACCCCAAGAAAATGGAAGTTATGTATTTCTAAAACCCATTTTTGTCTCACATATAGCACCGAGATATTCCTCATTAACTTAAAAATGAAACAAAAGGGTTACGAATTACTAAAAGCGGTGCTCTGAGTGCGCAACAATAGTAAATATTCACCTTACTTTCCAGCGTTATGTTTGAGTGTGTATCTGTTTGTTATCTGCGTACGCATATTTGTACGTTTTCTGTCTTCTAGTCACAAAAAAAAGGGTATGGCTATAAAGTCTGTAGTATAAAATTGTTCTTGAAATTGTCAGTTAATTGTTACTTTAAACACTGTCGATTTCTATATTCTAACACAGCAAAGCGTTCTGTTAACCATGTAGTTACCTGAATTAATTTATTCACATTTTATTTTCAGGTACGAGGGATATGCAGTACACTTTGTGGCAGTGTTTCGTGGTTGTTTAGACAGAAGAATATATATATTTAAATGTCTTGTAGCTTTGCACTATTATTGAACTAAGATACATTAATGCAAGTGGTAAAAATTTGTTTTCTTTAACTTAATCCGGCTCATGTAATTACTTACAAATAATCCTACTTAGCGATAGATTTAACGTATAAGTTTTTAGTGAATCAGTTAAACGTAGGGTATTGCGATTATTGTTTATTGATGTGTATATGACTAGCAGCTTGACTATAATTTGTAGAGCGTAGATAAGTGCACATCGTCTCATACGTAAGTATGCTTAGGTTAATTTTAATTTGTATTAATATTTTTTTAGAAAAATTGCAATGGTAGAATACAACACACACGTATATATATATATATATAAACATATGCATGTATGTGTGCGTATATGTATGCGTATGTATATACACACACTGCAATTTATTGTTAAGTCATTGGTGGCGAAATATTAAGGGGCCGCGGTGGAGTAGTGGTTAGACTACTCGCCTAATCGCCTCCCGCCAAAACCAACCGGTTTCGATTCCCGGTGGGGTAACCCCCAGATTTTTGCATGTGGCAATCGTGCCGGACGATGCCGCTGGTTGGCGGGTTTTCTCGGGTATATCCCGTTTCCCCCGCAGTATGGCGCTGCTCCATACTCGTCTCACTTCACCCTCATTGGCTCTCAAGACCTCAATTATAAGAGGTTACCAAATATCTTCAATCAATCACTGGTGGGATGTAAGTGTGACTAAATTACTGATACCCTGAGACAAGTGTTTCTTAAATAAATAAATATATATATATATATATTCTTTAGTCATTCAAGTAACTTAATGATTCAATTTTCTACCATTTCACTATTTACTTAGGCAACAATTTATGATTAGGACAACAATACATTTATTGCGCTTGTGTGATTGCGGTGGGAAGTTTTTATCGACGAGCTGATATTTTTCAGTACTCTTTAATGGACAATCTAACATTTATAGGCTACTTTGTCACTTTTCCTAATGAAACTATATTTTCCTGTATTGGCTTTTTTTTTTCTGTAATGAAAAAAATATTTTAAAAATCTTATTGTGGTAACTTATGTTGTAACTGTATTCGGGGATGTGTAACAGTAAACTATTGGCACTGGTAGTGTAAAAATCGAAGATGAATTTTTGTCTAGTACTGAAACAAAAATAGGAAGCAAATTTGAAGTATTGTTTGAATTAAAAGAGGATCTCAGCTTTATTATTAACCTGGAAATATCAAAAAAAAATTACATTATAAAAAATTATCGAAGCTTTTGTAATGTGCTAAAGAAACTTCTTACTAACTGCATGTTTCAACCTCACTTACACTTGGCAACCCAAAACATTTAAATAGATGTAAAGAGACACGTAAACGGCTCACAGTTTCACAGAAAATTAAAATCACACAAACAAAAATATAAGTAAAATAGGAAACAAATGATTCCGTTAAAATCCTTTGCATATCTACATAACGTATTGAAACGGCACACATTTATCAGATCGTCCGTTTTGCATGAGTTATGAACTCAGATAAGAACTCTTATTTAACAGTAAGATTAATACGAGTATTTAAATTTACCTACTCCCATTTCACTGCAAGTCTTGCGCACTACTGTTGACCAAATTATCAGGCGTTTTCAATAGGCACAAAATACAATATATTTCCTTCATATATAAAGTTCGGTAATGTGATTCGATGTCCACTTCCCTTCATTGTGTTTTCTCCGACAGCGTAAGGGATGAAATGTACTACATCGATACGCAGTATTTACAAAATGGAGCCAGTTTTGGCAAATAACACCGATAAAATATAAACATTATAATTTTCCAGTCGGATTCCTTGTGAACATCATAATAACATTATTTCTACCAGCATATATGACGTGTGCTCTTCTCTATTGCAATTGACGTACAACTCAAAAATTATTTGTACCGTTTCTCGCAAGTGCTCGAAAAACTTCGAGCAACGCGGATAGTGATGCGACGATAAAAATGTGGCCTACGAACATCTCAGATGTGTAATGCGNGTGGCCTACGAACATCTCAGATGTGTAATGCGCAGTAGTTTGACATCTTGAGTTCTTCCGGTACACATTGCAGTATTTCCAAATGTTTCTTTCCGCACNGTGTAATGCGCAGTAGTTTGACATCTTGAGTTCTTCCGGTACACATTGCAGTATTTCCAAATGTTTCTTTCCGCACAACAGCTTACAGAAATACGCTATTGTACTGCTGTCCGTGCACATGTGAGCTCTCTTCCTCGCGTTGCTGATAACCTTCTCATCTCCTCCAATGCTTTTTTTGTGTGGGGTGCATTACTGGTATTCCCGTTGAACTTTTATGCAACTACAACTCTTAGAGTTTGCTGGCACATCATCTGGTTGAGTTTTTTTAATTACCTCGACTTAACATTGGGTGAGTCATCGTGGGAGAGGAGAGAGGACTCCATGCTAAACTAATGATAATTTATGTCTAAAAGTAGAACACGTACACGAATTTTGNATGATAATTTATGTCTGAAACTAGAACACGTACACGAATTTCCCGGATTTCGAACTCAGATTTTCGTCATCCGAAAGTATCATTTAAGTGACTTACACCAGTTACCTATTCAAACCAAGTGTACACATTTGTGCACATAACGCACATAATGGTTTTCCGTTGCTAGTGTTCTACACTGCGAGGTGCAATGCCCAGTGATATTACTTGACAGTAACTAATCCGTAAACCGTGCTAAGATTTATTCTACTCAGGTTGGGAACCAAACGAGATTTCTTATGGGAGAGTTAAGCATAGGGAAAATGTATGCCGCCAGGTGCGCAGTGTGCGAAATGTTACATTTAATTAAGATTCCAAGATACGTGAATAATAATAGAGAAATATTTTATTTAGTAAAGACGTTATTTTATACTTTATATTTTTATTTATATCTGGTACATTGCCGACAATAGCGGTTACCTAGTGGTGAAATTGTTTTTTTTTTTATTGTCAAACATTTAACATTGATCTCCCCAACTTGTAGTTCAAGTACCATTACCATTAGTGCATAGTGCTGGCCTCTACCACCGACTCGGAATGTTTCCAGCCATAATGATAGAGAAAGATTATTTGCACTTTCTGATCCATTTTATAGCTTGCTTCCTATTACAATTCCTCGTTCAAAAATTAATTTCGTTTGTTATAATTGCTAAAACATTTGTAAAATATCTATAATTTATTTTTACACGTATTTTAAAACAAGTTAACATTTTAGCGTTGTTGACAATTAGTACCCTGCGTGTATGAAAACTCCTAAATCCTTCAACAAAAAATAAGAATCACAGAAGACCATTGGTTTTAACTGACTTGATTTTTAGATTTATCTAGAAAAATTTAACTACTGTCATATTTGTAGTAATGTTTCAAACTGTATTTCCTAGCAAACGTTTTCGCCACTGTTCACATATTCTTAATCAATTAAAACACTGTTTCTCAACATCGCTCCTATGTGTTACTAGATAATATGCGGGTGGGTTTCAAAATAATTTGCCCCTCAGAACACCATACTCTCATACCTCACCCGGGACTTGCACCCAGGACACCATGCACTGCATTCAGGCATTCTAACCTAGTTTCATAGGTCTGCATAATAATGTCCGCGAGCTCATAGACATGCAAGCGCGTATGCCAATAACTAAGATTGCAATAATTTGTGTTGGTATTTGATGTAATAGAGCAGGTAAAGCCCTAATTTTAGTTCGATTGGAACGTTATATTAATATACTCGTACAGCTACAGCAAGGACTTATTTCCCAGTATGAAAGATAAAAAAACATGATAACTGCGGATTTGGTTTTTTGCTAGGCTAGTCGGTGCCGTCGGTTTCTTGCGGCGCAGTGTGAGCAGGAGACAGAAAACCCCTCACTGTAATTTTCTTTTTATCGCGCGCGATACACTGCGTGGAAGGCGCGTGTTCTCGCTTCTCTTCCGCATGATTGAAGGCGCCCACGCCCCCCTCCTCCCCGTCAACGCAATCCCCTAACAGCGCCATCTCAATCCCGCCGATAAAGTGCATTTCCGAGTTGTCATGACGCCTCCTGTGATGGATGCGCATCTTATTGTCGGGTGCTCGCGATAGCTCTTAGCGCAGGCTCCGCAGAGCCACTTTGGCCACTCTAGCACACCGGCGTATGTCCGCTCATTCTTCTCGCGAGTGAATGTAAGAATTAAGGAGATTAGGAATTCTCACGGTGGTAGTCAAGCCACCAAAATGTCCATACAAACTGCTCAAAATGTTAGTTTAATATCTATACACACTTTCTGCAGCTATCAGTTACTTTTGGCATGACCAAAGTCGCGAAGGAGATATAACCTTCACTGTGTCGTTCATGCTGCTACGACTGCGGGAATAACGATCGTTTTTTTTACATTCGTCTGTTGCAGTAAATATTCAAGGATATTTAAATACCTATATCGGAAAAAAAATGTACAGTCGCAAAAATGTTTTTTTAACATTTCCCCTCAAACGTTTTAGCAATAGTACCACAAAACTTCCTCCAGACATTAGAAAGGGTCTGTAAATGAATGGGGTGGGGGTGCTTAGGGTTGTAACAACACACACCTGTGAAAATTGTAACTATCAAATAAAATAAGTAATATTTCGCGGAGAAAGGTAACTGACTGCTAGTATTGAATATATTGTGTAAATGTCTGAAGATTTTTCCTTGTCATGGCTGTTGTCTTTTTCCGCATTTAATTACGCCAACGAAATGGTTACGTTTGTGATTTATGTCCAAACAGCTAAGCTGTGTTCAAACTCAAACTTCCAGTCGGTAAAGTCATAAGAACATAGTTCATTGTACAGTATCATCTAAAAAAATATTTTAGACATTTGCCATTTTCTATATGTTTTTATTTGTACGCGCTGCATTTTTTGAGCGTTACGGAGGTATACAAACCGGGTACAACGTGTCGGTTACACCTCAAATTGTTAATAATGCCAAAAAAAACCCATTCTTTCATGATATACGGTCCAATTTAAAATGAATTAGAAACATTTCTTTCTTCAGTAGGCATGGAAAAGGAACAGAATATTTTTTTAGGGTTGTGTTTTTTTGTTAGATTTAAACGACAGGAAAATAATCGGTGAACAATAGCACTCACTGGAAAAATTATATTAAAACCTCCCCGCACCATTTTATTATTCCATCCACATGGCGCAACATGTGAGGATAACTCTTCGATTTATATTTGTGATGTGAGTAATTGTTAACAAATTACCGGAAATGTTCTGGTTAAGATATGGGAGCAACGTTTCTGCTGCTATTATTTCACAACTGTAAGGACGGTATTTCAGAACGTTCAGTTTGGCATTACATATGAGCCACCATCTCGGGTGATTGAAAAGCCACGACTAATCCTAAACTTGCGGAACATATTTTTGAACGTGTTTTCTCTATGGTTTGAGATGTTTTTGGATGTAGCGCAGTTTGTTATTCGCCCCCACGTGCGATGCTACAAACAAATGAAAGCTACACTGCAGTGTTTGTCTACAATAGATTTTGCAAAAATAAATACCTGCACGGTTTATTTATTACGTTATCTGTAGCGTTGGCAGATATTTCAGAATTGAAATAACTGTTCATAGAGTAATAAAACCATTATTATTTTGATTACTTGAAGTGATATATTTATTTCGTTCTTTATTGCGTGACAAATAATGGTACATGATATGTTTCGTGTTTGTAATGTGGAAATTACAGACGTAAATTTTCAACGGTGCACATGCATATGAAAAAATTTTGCAACTTACTATTTATATGTTTATACTATTAATAAATCTATTATACCTAGAGGTCCCGAATTCCAGCTGCATTGTATTTTTGAAGCAGGAATCAGACAGCTAAGGGATGCATGGCACGTCCATCAAGTTCATAACCCCAATGCGAAAAGACTGAACTATAATGCAGTGATTCATTTGAGTTGTATGAAGCATGGGAACTGAATAAATAACCTTATTTTGAATCCTTGTAATAAACATTTGCTACCCGCCCCTGTGTTTTAAGACAGTTTCTGTACTGAAATAATCTATGCGCAGTATTAAATGTTCTCAGAAACACACATTTCCACCAATTTGTACTGCATACCTAAGTTCAATTGCAGTATTATTTTATGAGTTTTACTGACTGGAATTTAGCATTTTTTGCAACTTGTTGAGCAGTGGAAAGCGTTCATTTCAAGCTACGCCAAGGTAAATTAACCATCAAGAAACGTTACAAAGTTGTGATATACACATACATAAGCGACCTTTAAAACATTAATACAGTCGAAACAGCCGTTCACCGTTAAAAGATGTAAATGTTTTTACTGCAGTTTTCGCTGTCATGAATGAAACCAAGGCTACTCCATGGATCAACGGCAATTCGTACGCCCGCACATCACTTTTGCAATCGACACGACACTCGCTGAAAGCCTCCACGAGAACGTCGAAACATTAGAAACACAACTTTGTAACTCAAGCCAATAGTTTAAAACACAATACATGCAATATTTATAACGTAATTTCAAGTTTCACACGGGGGAAAAGGTACTCCTAACAGCCAGCGTCAACAAACAAGCGATGTTGTCAGTCATGCCAACGTAACGTCCTAATTTTAGCTCGTCCCATTACTGACGTTGTGGCAGGTGGGCTCACAAATATAATTATTTTCGTACACACGTTATATTCCTTTCACTTGCAATGTAAGTTCTTCAAATAAAAAGAGAGTCACGCAAAATGCCTTTCGAACGTGTATAGTGGGTTTTGTCGAATTAATTTAGAGTGGTGTAATTATTGCCAATTAAAATGCCTAATTTCCAAACAATTTCCATTATATAGTACTATTAACAATTCATCGTCAAGTATTGTAATACTTAGTGCAGTTATTAAAATAAATATCCTTTTTTGATTTTAAAACGTGTGAAAATATAAAAGTTCTATTTAATATTAAAACCTCAAAATAGTTTGCGCTGACTAGTATTCGAACTCGAAACGCATGCGTCGTA
>NQII01006441.1:110622-124067 GCA_002778355.1 Clitarchus hookeri | reverse complement strand
TATGCTCTGTTCTGTCTAATTTATCCCTCTCTCTTTTTTTTAAGTATGTTCTTTACATTTCTAGGAGAAAAGAAAGCAAGAAAGGTACACAATTTCCTGTCTAAAATAGATTTCTATATTGTGCTTCAGTTTTTCTTCTTGTATTTTACATTTAATACATGACATGATTGCAAGGAACAGGAAGTACAATGAATGAACTCTTTCAGCAAATTTTTAAATAATTAGTGAAATTGATAAAAAAATTCCAAATATATTATTAAGGCTGCTCATTTTCAATGCTGTCCACTTTCTAGTAAAATTATGCTTAAATTGNAAAAAATTCCAAATATATTATTAAGGCTGCTCATTTTCAATGCTGTCCACTTTCTAGTAAAATTATGCTTAAATTGAAAATAAAAGTTAGTGAAAGGGCACATGCTACAGCCATACAGCACACAGGGTGCTTTANAAAATTATGCTTAAATTGAAAATAAAAGTTAGTGAAAGGGCACATGCTACAGCCATACAGCACACAGGGTGCTTTAACATAACTCTATATGGTCAGCATCACATAACTAATGCACGGAGTGTGTCCGAGGCTGCATTAGAGAAAAAGGGGCTGAACAGAGATGTTGTATGGTGGTTGTTAGTTGCCAAGCTGTNAGTGTGTCCGAGGCTGCATTAGAGAAAAAGGGGCTGAACAGAGATGTTGTATGGTGGTTGTTAGTTGCCAAGCTGTCCTCTTCTTTTTTGTGCACTGAAATATTTTTTTTAAATTATCTGCAGGCAAGATGTTTAAACCTAATTTAGGCTTACAATTAAACTAACTAAATAATAAACGTACTACCCCAGAGATTTGTCACCTCGCTTCCCAGCAACTGGAAACACTTTCCATCTTCCTAGACTATCCTGCCTTAACTTCGATGAAAATTNTTGTCACCTCGCTTCCCAGCAACTGGAAACACTTTCCATCTTCCTAGACTATCCTGCCTTAACTTCGATGAAAATTCACATACCCAGGAACACGACCTCGGCGCACTGACTTACTGGCTAACTCGGACCCCTCTACCTACAGTACCTGAAATACTCCCGCGGGCGGGCACAGCCTCCCCACTCTCCACTGCTAGGACCGCTGACACCATGAAAAGCGGGTCAGTGCTCGTGGGCAAACTTCGCTCCCTGTCCAGGAACCCTTAAAGCCGTCCAAAGGCAGAAATTGCACAATGAAGGTCCTTGCCCCCTGGGTGATGCAACATCCTCATTTCACAATCACGCGATCCCTGCAACCACAGCAAACTGCACTAGCATAATCTGCTCATAAGGGTCCCAACTCCCTAACACCAGTCATAAGGTCCAAGCTGTAGTTTTCGTACCAAATAAAAAAAAAGGTACTATTTTGGAAACACTGCAAAACATGTTTTTCACGTTTGACATGTATAAATTGTTTCTTGTCGCTCATATGAAATTGATTAGTTAAAATATTTACACATCAGTGTTGATGTGTCTGTCACATTAAAATAATAATCACAAAGTCTTATTCCTGCTAGCTTGCACATACTGCATTTTGGACATGTCAGCAAACATAATTTACTGCACCCAATAACAGAGAATATTTTATTATTGTTATGAAAACGAAATATGCTGGAAAGCGAAGGGGTTAAAATATGTGACAATTCAATGTACTGATGTATTCTAGATTACTAATATAATATAAACACAATTTTGCCTCCTGTTTATGAAAAATAAATAAAAGTTGGCTAAAGAGTTTTGCTTTGTATGTAAACAAACTGTTTAGCAACAGCCACTTCCATTGATTATGTGGTACACAGTAGATGTAAACACTACACTTCCATAGTTTCCTAATGGATAAACAAACTGTTTAGCAACAGCCACTTCCATTGATTATGTGGTACACAGTAGATGTAAACACTACACTTCCATAGTTTCCTAATGGATAAACAAACTGTTTAGCAACAGCCACTTCCATTGATTATGTGGTACACAGTAGATGTAAACACTACACTTCCATAGTTTCCTAATGGATAAACAAACTGTTTAGCAACAGCCACTTCCATTGATTATGTGGTACACAGTAGATGTAAACACTACACTTCCATAGTTTCCTAATGGATAAACAAACTGTTTAGCAACAGCCACTTCCATTGATTATGTGGTACACAGTAGATGTAAACACTACACTTCCATAGTTTCCTAATGGATAAACAAACTGTTTAGCAACAGCCACTTCCATTGATTATGTGGTACACAGTAGATGTAAACACTACACTTCCATAGTTTCCTAATGGATAAACAAACTGTTTAGCAACAGCCACTTCCATTGATTATGTGGTACACAGTAGATGTAAACACTACACTTCCATAGTTTCCTAATGGATAAACAAACTGTTTAGCAACAGCCACTTCCATTGATTATGTGGTACACAGTAGATGTAAACACTACACTTCCATAGTTTCCTAATGGATAAACAAACTGTTTAGCAACAGCCACTTCCATTGATTATGTGGTACACAGTAGATGTAAACACTACACTTCCATANTGTTTAGGAAGCACCATGGGAGAACCCAGCAATTACTGTTCCGGAGACATGGCCATCAGAGGGCAGAGTCGAGTTCAAGGATTACCAGGTTCGCTACAGAGAAGGCCTGGACTTGGTTCTCAAAGGAATCACTTTCACTGTGCATGGAGGAGAAAAGGTAGGCTATGTTTCATAGCCACATGTATCGTGTCTATAAACAACTGGCAAATGGTGAATGTGAGATATTTTGTTTTCCTCAGGTGGGCATCGTGGGTAGAACTGGGGCAGGCAAGTCATCGCTCACGCTAGGATTGTTCCGTATTATCGAGGCTGCAGACGGAAGGATCCTCATTGATGGAGTGGACATCTCTCAACTGGGTCTCCACACGCTTCGCTCCCGGCTTACCATCATTCCTCAGGTTTCAACAGTCTCTTCATAGTAGCTGTTACATCTGTGTAGACAATCACGGCAACTCCTTGAATGTGTGGTCTTGGGCCGCTTGTCACGTCAGCCACACACCTTGTCCATCTGGAGTGTGTCATCTCGTGTGCAAAGGCATTCACTGGCTATGTGGCAGCAAGATTATCAAGAACTGATGTGTAGTGATGAGTTCATTCAAATTAAGCTTCATAAAAGTTAAAAATAATAACATTACAATTGAGAACTAAAATTTTGGGGACCTATAGTGACCCTCTCAAAATAACAACCCTTTTTAGGGTAACTGGGAAAAAGAATTGAATTGAATTAGGGATGGGTCGAATAACAAAAAATATCTGTTCCGGTACCGATTCTACAATTTAAANAAAAAGAATTGAATTGAATTAGGGATGGGTCGAATAACAAAAAATATCTGTTCCGGTACCGATTCTACAATTTAAAAATCGGTTCCGGTATTCGGTTCTATTTACTTATGAACGGAAAACGAACGTTGAAATAGTTTGGTTACGTCCATTTTTTCATTAAATGTTTTATTTAACCTCTGGAAGAACTGAACAATAACAAAGTGTGAAGATAAGTTTTAATGTATACAGATAAACTAGTTGTATTCTATTTATTTAAGGTTAGTAAATATNTAACAAAGTGTGAAGATAAGTTTTAATGTATACAGATAAACTAGTTGTATTCTATTTATTTAAGGTTAGTAAATATCTAACAAATTATTCTTTTTTTACATTAATATGTGGTGATTGTGATATGTTTGGAAAATACTTTAATTAAATAACTTGTGGCTCTCAAACCAAAACATTGTGGTGTGCTGTATGATAAGGGTGACCTATGGTCCTTAAAAGAATGCCAACAACTGTGGTGGATAGCCAGATTCCTCCTTATTTTCTTTTTGCTTCTTTTATGGCGACTGGCTTCCTTCCCTCCCCCCCCCCATCTTTTATGCAGTGACCTGCTGGTTTTTTTGCCATGCTGGAATCTGACACCTATAAAAAAAGTATCTTCTCCCCCTCCTACCACACCACTTCTTCCTCCCCCATGCAATCGGTTAGCAGTGTTGCTTAAGGGGGAGGGCTGAGTGATAACTAGAGAGAGAAGGGAATACACTTCCCTCCAAACATCACCAAACAGTTTATGCCTACCACTCCTTAATTGTTTTTGTGTATAGCTGGTACCGCAGAATTTTTTTCCTTTATTTTGGGGAAAAAAGGGCACACTACAGTAGTTGTTAACCTAAAACAAGTTCCGAGTCAAACCTCAAGAACCAATACAAATTGGAACCGAAGAACCGAACCAACCCATCCCTAAATTGAATTGAATTTTAAAGACCTTTCCAATAAAGACCCCTTCGAAATATCAANAGAACCGAACCAACCCATCCCTAAATTGAATTGAATTTTAAAGACCTTTCCAATAAAGACCCCTTCGAAATATCAACCATTTTCCTGGAAGCCATGAAAGGTCTCAGATTCAAGAGTTTACTGTATATAGTTGATCATCAAAATCTCACTTGTAACTAAGTAGTATGATAAACACAGGCATAGCTCATAGTGTAATGCATGTTGTTTGGGAAGTCGACTCACTTCACCACTTGGTTTGACGGACAGACTACTTGTGGCATGACCAGCCTCTGTCAAAGATGTGGCTTCATCATGCAGTGGGGCTGAGAGGGCATTGTGCTGTGATAGCACATTGTGGGCAACTAATAGCACGAAATTGCCTTGAGCTGCTTTTTTTTCTGATAGTTTTACTATTTTAGCTTTGTTTTCTACTAGGGTTCAGAATTAGTTGTTAGATTTGAATAAATGTATTGTACTCTAGTATGTTAGCTAAGGTATTTCATTCAAATTTTGTTTTATCTTTACCATGTTACAGTAGAACCCTGTTATAACAATCTTCAAGGGTCTCAAGAAAAATTTCAGCTTTATATAAGGAAAAACTTGATTGTATATGAGAAAACAAGAGAAGGCAGCTTATTAAGCAGGAAAATTATATAAGAGAGGATGTCATAACAGGGTTCCACTGTAAAAGTGTAGTTGAACAATATATGGCTAGATGGAATTCTGTGTGATTATTAGGGCCCCATNAACAGGGTTCCACTGTAAAAGTGTAGTTGAACAATATATGGCTAGATGGAATTCTGTGTGATTATTAGGGCCCCATCTTAGTGGTAAATAAAGTAAGTACATTTCATCATAACAATTTCTTGATATCACAAAAATTTTCTGATTGTCACAAANTTTAGTGGTAAATAAAGTAAGTACATTTCATCATAACAATTTCTTGATATCACAAAAATTTTCTGATTGTCACAAAAACTTAACCTCAGAAGTGTAACTTTTGTGAAACTAGGATTTTTAACAACATACAATAATTACAATTACAACTGTGACAAACAATACATCATTTCATAATATACAATAATTACAATTTACAACTGTGACCAACAGTATATCATTTTATAATATAATAAGATTAGTGTAACTAGTTCTGCAAATGAATTATTTATACACAAATGAACAGCTTAATCTGTTCATAATGTTTAAAGAACTTGTGCAAACTAGAGGAAGGGATGTGNTTATTTATACACAAATGAACAGCTTAATCTGTTCATAATGTTTAAAGAACTTGTACAAACTAGAGGAAGGGATGTGCGGGAATGGATATTTTTTGTCCGGGAAATTTTTGGGAAGGAAACGGGACAGGATTGAGAAAAACATCACGTTTGTTAAAATAACTAAATTGATAATTCATAAAAAAAATATAACACTAGCGAATTAAGTATGATAAATGTATTAGTACACAACCATTGCTACTATTTAGTTTAGACCTACTACTTTATTTATAATTCTTCCCAGTTTTGATGAAGAAATATTAGTTCTTCAACATGGTCTGTTGTAAGTCTTTCTCTGTTTTGTGTGTCAATGTTGCCTGCAGAAGAGAATACTTCTCTCTATGGGCTTCGTTAGCAGGGAATCTCAAGTACTGCCAAGCCATCTTGGCCAAAAGCGGGAATGATGACTAGCCTTTTTCTTTCCACCACTTGAGTGGACTGTCTGTTCTTAATATTGTTGGACTTTTAAGGTACTCTACTTCTTGATTTGCTGTAGGTGCTGCAATGAAGCCATTTCTTCAAATTCTGTCCAAAATGATGTATTGGTACTAGTAGATTCCAAATCAGGAAGGTGTTCTGGGAACATTTCAAAATAAAATGGACTACTTACGATTTAGGGCCTAAATAAACTTTTATCGAAATAAAAGCAATATGTTTTGCAGCATATTAAATTTATTAATTCTTTTAAAGATATCATGGAGATATATATGAAAAAGGTGGACTGCAAAAAATAAAAAATTCACTGAAATATTTGCAGTATCCATCCACACATGGTATTGCAAAATTCCTACTTTGAAATGCAAGTAATCTTTGGTATTGTGGTACAACACTTTGAAAACATGGCTCCACCAACATACCAGAGAAGTACGGTTCTTTACGTTCGTACATAGGAAATCTTGCTTTAATGGAAAGCAAAAGTAGTTTGGCAAACTGAACATCTGAAGAATGCAATTTGGAGTGGTTAGCAATGTACCTCTACAGTGAAGACTTTAGTAAAAACAGCACTGGGATAACCATTGGAATTGTGGGGGTTTTGTCACCACTCACACTGTTGTAACTTGACGCACAGGTTGTGAAATGTTGACATTGACTTCAACTAGTTACCATTCTGAAACTGTCAATTTTGTTTTGGAGAGAAATATGATGAGATATTGAATCCTTGCAATCAAGTAATCGTTCAAGAGTANGAAACTGTCAATTTTGTTTTGGAGAGAAATATGATGAGATATTGAATCCTTGCAATCAAGTAATCGTTCAAGAGTAATATACTTGGAATTCTACCAAGTTCAACATTCTTGAATGAGTTGAAGCACTGGCTGGCCTAAAGATTCTTGAGTCTTGTGGAACTCCCCAGAATCTTTTGCACTATGGTTATAGTGTCCTATAAGGGAATGCACTTTAAGCATGGGAGCCATTCCAGTAGTATTTGGCTTTGCATCGTTTAGTGCAAGTTGTAGTGTATGGGCAAAACAATGCAACTATTTAAACTTTGTGGGACACAAGGATACATACACCCAATAAAATATTCCTCCCATTATCAGTGACGGCATAAAACGGAATGGATAAATAATTTAGTTTCCTCTCTTGTAGTATGTTGTTTATCCTTTCTCCAATTACAGCTCCAGCGNAAACGGAATGGATAAATAATTTAGTTTCCTCTCTTGTAGGATGTTGTTTATCCTTTCTCCAATTACAGCTCCAGCGTGGCCACCAGAAAAGTGGTATCCACGCTTCCCCCCAGGCGTTATACTTCGTCACGTTACCCGACTCCTGGCTGCCGTCACAGCCCCTCCTCCCCGCCCTCTCCTGTGGGAGAAGCCGATGAGTTTAGAGAATGCTATTTACAGCCTACATTAACAAATATTATTTTTTTATNCCCTCTCCTGTGGGAGAAGCCGATGAGTTTAGAGAATGCTATTTACAGCCTACATTAACAAATATTATTTTTTTATTTTCAATAGTGTTCTGTACCTAAGAAGACCTACACATATAAAAGTCACCTACTGAGTAACGGAGTTAAGTTAGTATAAAATGCTTGCGATACATGGCATATTTATGAAACAACCAGACACATCATATGTGGGGTGATCTTTCAAATGTTTCATTTGGAATGTGTGAAAAAACCTTGATTAAACTGTACATGTTTTGTTGCCATTGAGTCTCACTTGATAGGTATAAAACAAACATTCTGGGCATTTTTTTTATGCATTTGTTCTCTGCAAAGGATTGATGTTCCTTGCAAAATCTCCACCATTACACCCAATTTTTTTCTAAAAATGAAACTTAAGCTAATAGATGTTTTGTGCTTGTGTACTGTGCCGTGCATTCGGGTTGGTGAAATTGATGAACAGGATAATTCAAAATTACTACCTGCCCCAAAATTGATTTTTAACAGAAAAATGTTAGGAACTCAAAATATATTATATTTGTAAATTTTTATACAAAGTGTTTTGAGTTTTACATATTAAATTATATTTCACATATACCCTGCAGTATTTAATATTTGTCGAAGCTGTGTAAAATTATCTACAATTTCACTTTGACAGAAGCACAATTCTGTCAACATTGGCAAATTCAGCAGAAGCTAATTCAAACTGGCACAGCTCTTTTCTAAAAAGTGGCACCCGTAAAGAAATGCATACGTAATGGTTTTTCCAAAAATATGTTTTTCTAGTTATAATTTAGCTGTTTTTGGTAGTAATTTAGTGCCACATAAGTCAGGAATATAATTATTAAAATAAGTGCTTGTTATAGGCAGAGATAAAAATGTAATGAGATGTGGATTTTACAGGATCCAGTGCTGTTCTCTGGGACATTGCGTCAGAACCTGGATCCATTCGGGAAGTTGTCGGATGAGCACGTGTGGACGGCATTGGAACACGCTCATCTTAAAGCCTTTGTGAAGGGTCTGGGGGCTGGACTGGCTCACGAGGTGTCCGAAGGAGGGGAGAACCTCAGGTATGGGTCGTGTGTGCTGTGATTGCTCAGTCGTACATTGTCCAAGTAGCACGTTCGTCCTTGACGTGACTGTGTTTGCAGTGTGGGCCAGAGACAGCTGATCTGCCTCGCCAGAGCGCTGCTCAGGAAGACTAAGGTCCTGGTGCTGGACGAAGCCACCGCAGCTGTGGATCTCGAGACAGATGACCTTATACAGGTGAGCAAATTTTTTTCAAAGTACACTAACTTTAACTTAAATTTCCTTTTAAAAATTTGGTGCGGGACTGTACATGGAACATTAGGTATTATAATTTTCTGACATGTGTTGCATCTTTATTTTAGGCAGTTTTACTTCAAAGTGTGTAACTATGTTCATTCCCACGTCTCTCTGTATGGTGTGCCAGAAAAACTAAAACTGCGAGTTTCTCAATATAATACTTTTAGAACCTGATTACTGCAACCTTATTTATTACAGTGAAACCTCCATTATTCGTTTTTCATGGGACCTACTGAAAAAAACTCAGCATGCGGGAAAACTCAACATGTGGACCTCTCTCCTCNTCGTTTTTCATGGGACCTACTGAAAAAAACTCAGCATGCGGGAAAACTCAACATGTGGACCTCTCTCCTCAAAAAAGAAAACCTAACCTCAAAAAAAAAATATTTTCATCCTTGGGTATATTGAGTTGATTGCCTGTAATGAACAGTGGGCATATCTTAAATACTGGATGAAAAAACCATATCTTAATCATTCAATATAATTATTGTATTATAAAATATTGAAATGCACTTAATTTCAAAAATCTGCCGAATGTTTACAAAAAATTAACTAAATTTCTGCCAAATGTAAAAAAAGTGGCAGAAATCAAACAAACTTTATTAAAAACAATGATTTAAAATAGAAACGTGCTAAAAATTGTTGAGTTTGACATGTAAAAATCCGATTTTTGAAATTATATTTTACTTTGCTAAAAATTTTGTTGCCCGCAAAATGTTTTTAAATTTTGCCAAATTAAACAACACTCGCCATCTTGTGTGACAGTTGATATCACTGCATTACTCTTAAATAAAGTTACTAGCGTAATTTTATCTTAACAGAATTAATCGGTGAAAACATACTGTTCTCCTTTAATGCTTGTAATTTACTGTACCGACCTAAAAATTATTACGTTTCCATTGTGGAACGAGAGTAAAGTTCAAATCCGTTCCGTCCATTATGAATCTGCATCTTCCCGCCCCTGAGTCATACACAGTTCTACTTTTAGTTATCTTCTTTGTTCCCTTGAAGGCCACATAAGTAATACCATCTTCTCATCCATAGCTAGTTGCTTATTGGTAAAAGGTAAAACCATTTCCGCCATAAACTCTTTACTGCAAACAAGGCAGAATGATTCATAAAGATTTTTTTCTGACATGCACTAAAGAAGTAGGATTACGACTGTCATGAGCAGGGGCTGTACTTCAGTGACTTTTTGATTAGAACTTTGACTTTTGAGTAGAACATAAAAAAACAATGAAATTGTAATATTTTTGTTGTTTGAATTAGAAGCAGTAACTAAATTTTCATTAAGTGTTGATTTTTTATTTTCTCCCCGTTTGCTGTAAATTGATTTCTCATTGACGCGTTTGTGTTAATGTATAAAGTATGCGGGTCAGTTTTAATTTAAATGCACAGTTTCTGCCACAAGAGACAGTGATCCAGTGCTAATTTTAATTATCACTTGGAATGTAAAACCTACCACCATCCGTGAAGTACATGTGGAAGGACTTCATTCTTTCAAGAAGTGTAATAATTGATCTGTAATCCTTTCTTTACAGCGGACGATACAGACAGAGTTCAAGGAATGCACTGTACTTACTATTGCTCACAGACTAAATACAATTATGGATTCTGACAGGTGAGCAACATTTTTTTAAATATTATCATTACAATACAATTATAAACGTTTTAGTATTAAAATTAAGTATAGTTTGTCAAAAGTTACAAAATTGTTCATAACACTTCTTTATTTAGAAAATATGATACGAAAAAGTATAGGGCAGCAAAGATTACAATACTAGTCAGGTCAGTTTGATTCTTTGAATCCTGAGAGTTGCTGATTTCAGGTACCAGGGCTAAAGTTTATTTTTTACCAAAATTTTAATTAAACTGACATTCTCTACATGACCCTTGCAGTGCAACACCATCAGTGGAAATAGTTTCTTGTTTTTAGTTCATATAATTTGCATTAATCATTCAAAATATTGACAACAATAAATATTGAGACTGTATGTTTTTTAAGTCATCAAAATTTATGTAGGGTCATAGATGGCAAACTGTAATTTTAAAGGTAAAAAATGCATAGATAAGGCAAATGTTCTGAAATAAAATGCCACAAAGAAAGGAAGTTTTGATTTGGACACATTAACAAGCCTGGAAAAGAAATTTCATCACAATAAATATATATCTAGTTTTTGTTCATGAAATCCATTTCAATATGTGAAAGAACATATATATATATATATTTTTTTTTTAAATGCAGTTTTGATGATGTTTCAGTTTAAGTACAAACACTTGCCCCTTGCAGCAAACACTCTCTCATCTTCCGTGAGAAAAATGGCAGGTGTTGAAAACTGTCACAAGCAAAATTACACACACACTTACAAACTGCTCACAGATAATTATTTAAGTTCACTTCTCACAGATAGTAATTTAAGTTTTTGGAGTCAAACTAATTTTACAAAATATTTCTAGCAGCATACTTTGGGTTGTATACTTAGTATTACTTTTCTAGTATTTGTATAGAAACTTGGACGTAGTATACTATATGAGAACAAGCCTAGTGTGTTATTTTTGGTTAACTAGTGTTGTGCATATAAAACTGAAATTATATACTGTAATTCAATAACTAAAATAATTTTGATATTGCATTTCTAATTTACAGACAGTTTTGCTTCCTACCTGTAATTTGTTTATATTTCGAGAACATGATATTATTGATGAAAAACATTAGAAAGTTAGTTTGTATAGCGTGTTTGTTGTTAGTCCGTCAATTTTGTATGTTATGAAACTTTATTGCAGAAAAATAAACACCAAATACAGATTATGTTTAGGGCCAACTGATTCACAATCTTAAATCAACTGGAATGTGTTCACTTAAGTAAGAGATGTGTAACTTACTGGTTTTAATTAACTATATCTTCACGCATAACAATCTGTATGCAGTAAGCAATACTAGGTATTTTCGTGTTTATCACAAAGTGTGTATGTAAATTTCATCTATTGTTTATTAAATTATTCTAAACAGTAGCTTCTAGTTGGCGACACAACTTTACCGAATAACAAGTGTTCCCACATATAAAAAAATTTCATAGGAAAATTGTTGTAGGAGAAAAATAATGTATGTTTTGTAATTACAGAAGACTGTACAATCTTTTTTTCTTTAGATTTATCAAGAAATACTTTGAGAATTTGTACATATCACATGTGTAGAAAGAGTAGATTAAGTACATATACTATTTAACGTAAGTTGGGCATAATTGTATAGGGTGTTGGTATTAAGTCCACCATATTTTTGTTGCAAATTGTCAACTGTTTACTGAAGTAATCTATGTTGTACAGTAGAACCTTTCTAAAATGCTCCCTCATGGTTTCCAGTAGTAAGGTTGTTATGGAAAGAAGGTCGTTGGTTATAAATATATTAGAACATTTTGAACTGATTTTGACAGACCTCTTTACATAAACATATATAATTTTTTTGCATGAAGTTCATGTTCAATTGTCTCTTGTGTTGAAATGACACATTTCTTGTAGGGATGTGCGAACGCCACTTTTTGAATTTGGGTCGAACACTTTAAAAAGTCGAATTTCGAATTTGAATTTGCGAGGCCTCACGGTGCCTGAGAATTACCTCGCAAATTCTTTTCCAAAATTTTGACCCCCCAAAACCCCAAAAGTTGCATTAAAATAAAATTTTTCATGTTAAGTCAGATTTAATTTGTATCTAATCGCAATAATAGCATGTTTTTAAAAGGAAATGTTAATTTATTTCAATTAAATTTTAATCTTCCGAATTGTGTACAGTGGAAACTCAAACCATCGAACACGGTTGGACTGAAAGTCAGTGTCCACAGAAAATTTTACTGCATTGATCGAACAAAAATTTCTGTAGCATTGCCGAATATTAAATGCTTTGATAATTAAACAACTAAGTATTAACAAAAAACTATAAGTAGTAAGGCTTACAAACTCGGTATACAGTACATTATGTACACCTGCATAAGTAATACTTATAGATAATGCAATTAAAATAAATTTTCAATACACGTTGTTTTTGCTTAAGTCTCACTGCCCTGCATTTAGTCCTATTTATGTAATTTACCACTTCCGAAATAACCTGTTGTGGATTTCGCCACAATGTCTAACTTATCTCGTACCTTGTAACAAAAAATAATAAATAATAACAGTAGACATCTCAAACTACACATAATGTATTTAGAGCGCATAGAAGGCAAAAAAAAAAGAAACTGAAGCATTTCCACTGTATATGCCAGAGTGTGAATACAAGCTACCCTTGTCCCAAAAAAAATGTCAACTTCGGGCGCCGACAATTAAACATATGCGAAGTGCGTTTCCAGTAGTTTCTTGAGGGAAAATCAGACAATGTATATTAAATACAATTTAAATTCAATTGGCAGACGTCTTCCAAACAAGATTATACCTTACAAGCTTAATATAAGGCTACTGTTGGGGAACAACTCAGACCTGTGTTATAGCTTTCTGTGCTCTTCTGGGAGTGACAGCATATCTCTTGAGTGGTGGATGGACCTGCATTAAAGCAAGAACTACTCCACAAATACTGTATGTTCTAGGCAAAAGATTAACTGTTTCTACCAAGGCCTGTGTTTTTCGCTGCGTGTTTGTTACAAGGGATGTTGCTCCCCCCCCCCCCC
>NQII01006441.1:98772-110599 GCA_002778355.1 Clitarchus hookeri | reverse complement strand
CTCTTCCCCTTCTAATCTTCTCCTTTTGAGTGGAAGTGAGAAAGTAAAGGGCAGAAACTAAACACAAGAAGTGCTATGGCAGCAGTGAGACAGTCGTAAAGAAAGAGGGGCGAATGAGGCCCTGTTCCAATTGACACGTTTTGTTAATAAAGTGGTCAAGGGCCCGCTTTGTCTACAAAATCTATGATGTATTTTTATAATTGCGTTTTGCCCGCTTCAAAGCTGAAATATTACAAAATACAAATTACTAAACCACATTTTAATATGCACACTTTTCAGAACAAAATTATATTGCAGAACCATAAATACATAAAACATCTCGTTAACACAAAAAAAAGCTAGAATGCAACATACTTTTTCGAAAGCGGTAGTCAGTTTTCCGAGTGCGGTGTACTATAATTTCCAGCACGCATTAATCCATTTTCAACGCTTCAAAATTTTAAGTTGTGCTATTAAGTGCACAACAATCCACATTACTCCTAGTTGTAGGTAGATTCAGCAAAACAAATGTGAGAGTTGCAAACGTAAGTTCAGTCTTTGGTAAGAATATAATTTCAAGTGTTGTGATATTGAATTTCAATAAGGATAATGTTTCAAATATATTATGACCATATGAATAAATTTGACAGAATAATTGTAGTAATATTAGGATTGTATTATGCTCGCAAATCAAACTGAGACTATAATATAGCTAAATTTTCACGAGCACTACGGTGTATTATTTCTGTTTGCTGGGCTTTTCAGACATTTTCAAGTGAATGAACTATGGATCTTATTAACTTGTCCACTGCAGTGCTAAAACATTCTACAGCAAAATCAATAATTTTCTCATTATTTATGCATGAGCAGCTTGGCGACATATTTTAATAAAGGTAAGATGCGCTTAAAGTCACATCAACATCCCTCATTTTCAAACGAAACATGTTGTGACAGCTAGGTGGAGACCACCTGGTGGTGGGATGTGTAGCGTCTGTTTACTTGTTACTACTTCTACGCAGCAGCAATCTGTCAAAATATAACTCTTAGATAAAACACACAATAACTTCTGTAACAAAATGAGGACTAGAATGGTAAAAGTATGAAAATAAGCACACAGAAATGGGATGATGATAATAATTGAAACAGTACTGAGGCCTAGTTTGCAGCAGAATTACACTAGCCAACAAACGAAAACAGGTGGTAAATTTATCAAATAACAAAACCAAAAACTGAAACAGTAAATAAAATTGCCCACAAAGGTTGTCAATAATCAATCTACTCAGTTACAAATGCAACCCCACATGTATCGACCCAGCATTATTGAACTACAGCATGATCTTGGTCGTTACTTGGTTTCTTGTCCGTTGCTACCTCCGTGGATCCCCACCTTGATGCCAGACAACTCCCTCCTCTCCGCATTTGCGCAGCGCCGCAAGGTCTAGTTGAACAATGATCCTCGCGAACATTTGCTTTGGTCACGGAAAAATGCCTGGTTGCAGCACAATTGTTATGCATTAGTTTAAAATTTGCATCATAACTACGACTTTCAAATGTTCTTAGTTGCGAAGCCGATGAAAGGTTTTTTTCATTGTGGTAATTCATAATTAATTAACACGTGCTCGTTTACCAATACGTTCAATACAAAACTGGAAAACGGCTTCGACCCGGAGTTAACAAAGTACAGAAAAATATATTAGATGTCGTAGAAAGAGCTACTATCTTGTACTCACAACCCCAGACATATTCACTCTGGGAATGTTGAATGTCAGCGCTAAAGTTGATCAAACAACTTTGATCACCCGCGTTCACAGACATGATGCCATTTTGGTGATCGCGTAGTTGCTGTACATCACAAGATGTTTAGTTTACCACCATGTTACAATAGTATCTTTGGTAAACGCAACCTAACCAAACATAACTGCCGGTAGTGTGATGTAATGCACTGACCCATTTGTGCATATTTAATACTTGTACCAATATTGTAGCGATAGTTTTGTCAGGATTAAAGACTAATAACCGAGCCTATTGGAAGAAAAACGTGTCGGAAATTGAAGTTAACCTCACTTTTTGAAGGAAAAAAACCAAGCTTGGCGCCAGGCAGCCATATTGATTAATTTCGATCCTATCAAAGTTGGCACAAAATAAAACATACTTTAAAATAATACATTAGAAACTTTTTAAAACCTTGTAGTAATTTAACTATAACTGAAGGTGCATGGCATGACCCTAACAAAATACAAAAAAATCTAGGCATTGCCAGAAAGAATAATACCCGGTGCACTTGACTACACCAAACAGCAAGAACGGCAGTGCACGTACGCCTTCCGCAATGCTCAAGAAAAGCAGTCAGCAAAACCAACGCAAACGATAAGAACAAACAGTTTACTACGGTACATTATGTTAAACCAAACTATAGTTTTTAATGCCTACCAAACCAAAAAAGTTAGACAATGACACCACCAAAACTACCACTACCGTTAATCTAGCCACAAAATTACATCAACCAGCAAAAATTACAACAACAATAACTATTACGCGCCGTGACTCACGTTAACAAACGTCGGCCGTGCTATCTGCACATATATGATAGCGATGGAGCAGGCGAAGTCGTCGCCTGGAAGTCTCGTAGGCCATAATAAGAGTGTGGCCAGTGTGCAAGTGTGCTCCACTGAACAGGGTAAGGGCTTTATAAACTGTTGTTCAACTAGACCTTGCGGCGCTGTGGAGAGGAGGGAGTTGTCTGGCATCAAGGTGGGGATCCACGGACAAGAAACCAAGTAACAACCAAGGGCATGCTGGCGCCACGCTTGGCACAGTCGCGCACTCTTAATGTTTTTTAAGGAGTGAAAGGTTATTAATACTTCTGGGCATCATTTCTTTCTTGTCATGTATACATTTTTATTTAATTCATATATAATTCAATGTAATTTTGTTTTTATGCAAGAAGCAGTTAAATATGAATGTAATCTGCTTGGTAAAACTTTGCACTGCGTAATATTATTTTTAACATTTTTGGGGATAATGGAAGTGTAAGTATGAGCTTGTTGGGTATCATTTGATTTGGAGGACGTCTGCCTATTAAATAAAATCAATATTTAATTTAAATACGTGTTATTCTGCTGTAGTGAAAACCGCAGTATTACAATGGTATTCTTGGGAACCATGGACACTCATAAACTGGGGGTTCTACTGTATTGTNTAGTGAAAACCGCAGTATTACAATGGTATTCTTGGGAACCATGGACACTCATAAACTGGGGGTTCTACTGTATTGTGGTAGATTTCAGCCACAGAATTGTTGTGAATGTTCCATAAAATTGTTCCCTTACAAAACAGATTGACCAACTATATCATGCCACCTGACTACATGTCTTTGTAATCTACAACTACATGTCTACATACTTTCCATGTCTACANACCAACTATATCATGCCACCTGACTACATGTCTTTGTAATCTACAACTACATGTCTACATACTTTCCATGTCTACAATGTGATGTGAGTTTAACGAGAGAACATCATTTCCTGTCTGGCCAGTAAAGATAGCCTATCATCATTAGAGCCATAATGTCTGCCACTTTGAGGTTGGCATATTCATCCTGCACTAAGTACTCTGAATTGACTTTTAATTAGAATTATGAAGAAAAAATTGTGTAAATGTTAATTGCTTTCAGTTTTTTAGAATTTACCATTCTTCCAGCATTCTCTTTATCGTTTTAATGAAAGATATTTATTGCACTAGAGTGTAGGAACCTAGAACATCCATTTGTGTCACTCCATTGTCTTTGTTTAGCTGCATGTGCCGCCAAGTTCTGTTGTTCACGTTAATCAACGTTCTTGGGGTCACTTTCTCAAAGGTGGTGCACACTGTATTTTTGAGCTGATTGTTGGTTAAAGAACGGTGATCCCGCACATTTTCCTTGATGAAACCCGAGAGTGCAGTATCTGGTGTTTTCAGATCATGCCTTCTTGCCTGGACAGTTTTCCAATCCTTGTCGGATGCAACAGTTTCTATAGGCTGCATTCAAATATTGTCAAACAGGCAATGTAAAATGTGCCAGCATCCCATCATGTTGAAACGAAACACTGTCCAGGATTCCCGCACCCACAAATATGTGATGAGCTCGTCAGTTATTTCGAGAAAAATGAATGGGCAACATGCACATTTTTTGCTGGCACTTGGTTTTCATTCAGTTGTGTGTTAGAAATGTATTTACAAAATATCACGATTTAAAAATTAGTTTTGAAAAAGTTATGATTGAATGAAAGTTTTAAGTTTGAAACGCCCGCCAAAACGCGTCAGTCGTGCCTGCTCACTCCGTGACGTCACAAGTTAGATGCAACCTCGGCCGCCACGTTTGTTTACTTCAGTGGTGATGTGTATTTGGTTAAATAGAAATTGTTTGAAGTAATGAAACAAGAAAATAAACAGTCAAGTATACCAAAATCATCAAAATCGTTTATTGTGCCGCAGTGTACTAGTACAGCTCGCAAAACACCTGATAAAATATTGGTTAGTTACAAAAAACGAAACAAACAGGAAGACGTGGTTTGACGCAGTTAGGCGAGACATTGAAGATGTTAAGTCAAAATCAGTTCTTTCAGTTTGCGAAGACCATTTTGACGTACGTAATTATATTTAAGATTTTTTCCCCTATGTTTCCTTTATGTAGGCAGTTTTAACACTAAACTTCTTACATCTGACCTAACCTTCATAGCGGTACAATGGTATTGTTTAATACGCACCACAACGCGTTTAGCAATTCGTATGTTATGTATACGTGAGTAAAAAAAAATATGTTAACGTATTTCATAATAATAAAGGCATAGAAATGTGTTTACAAAAAATTTAGCCACATAATGTAAATTTTACATTTTGCAAGTTTATACATTCCAAATTAAGCCTAACAGATGGAGTTTGGTATAGATATTTTGTTATTAATATAATATTACTTCTAACTTTCGTTTCAAGATCACAGCTATTGTATTAAGGCTATATTCACATTGTATGCCTAAATAATAACATGTCACTATGTTATGACATGAAAATTAAACATTAAATTATGTGGGTGGGGCTCAAGAATCCNGCCTAAATAATAACATGTCACTATGTTATGACATGAAAATTAAACATTAAATTATGTGGGTGGGGCTCAAGAATCCCTCTTGCAAAAAGTTGGGTTTATATTATACAGTAGTTTTCAAACATAGCAATTTCTAATAAATTTAAGTTGTTTTTTTTTTTCTAGTTTCAGCCTAACAATTTAAGTTAAGTAGCAACTTAATTTTTACTTTTAAAAAACCAAAATGCATGTTTTTAGAAATGTTTATTAAGGATGATCTTACTTTCATATTTGCCCTTCTCCTTTTTTTAAGTTAAGGAGATGGACGTTACAAAAAATTACGAGGCCCACAAAATGGACACTAATTAGTCTACGTGTTTTACGCAAGTATACTGCGTTACTTTTATAGCCCTTTCCCTTAAATAAACATCAAGAAAACAGCTTTTGAGAATAAAACAAATTCTTAAGCTTTTATTACGGATTTTCTTTGCTGTATTTAATCTCATCCCAGGTATTCAGTGTTTCTCAAACTACCGTATCTACATTTTCAGCTTATGTGTACAGTTCTTACAGTTTAAAAATAAAGTGCAGACACAGCTATTGTGACGTGAATAATAAAAGTTATGTTAGGGACACAAAACATAAACAATAAGATAAGGAAGTTATTTTTAAAATAACTATTTAGCTTCTAAACGCTATGTTTGAAGCCTCAATATAGTGATTATAAACGAGGTGGAACATGCAAATACAGGTTTGCCGGCCGGCAGTGCGGCTTTCTGCCCGCCAGCCCGCAGCTGCTCGAGAAGTCGTACAGTGTCGGGTAGAGACTAGCGTGCTAGCTTTAGGCCTACTGTCACCATACTGCTTGTTATCTGACATTTATAAAGCGAAATAAGTGTTTGATGAATACTGAAACGTGGTTTACAATCCGAAAATATTTGTAACCTTCTTTCTCAACACAACATTACGTTTTATTTCTAAATAATGTAGTTAATTTATCAGACATCNTTTCTGCCCGCCAGCCCGCAGCTGCTCGAGAAGTCGTACAGTGTCGGGTAGAGACTAGCGTGCTAGCTTTAGGCCTGCTGTGATCATACTGCTCGTTATCTGACATTTATAAAGCAAAATAAGTGTTTGATGAATACTGAAACGTGGTTTACAATCCGGAAATATTTGTAACCTTCTTTCTCAACACAACATTACGTTTTATTTCTAAATAATGTAGTTAATTTATCAGACATCAAGCATGGCGTGCGACAACACAGTACGCTCACTGCAGTCACAGTCGTTACAATTGTTTAATTTCCTACTTTCAATCTTAGCAATCGCAAACATAAACACAGATGATATTAATAATACGTAAAGCAATAAAACGTACAAACAAATATGTTTTAACTTGTGATGTAGGCCTACAGTCGCTTTGAAGATCACGACTGTGCGATATGAAACACATTCTTACCTTTGTAATGTTACACCTCTTATTTCAGGTTTCACAAAACAATGGGAATNACTGTGCGATATGAAACACATTCTTACCTTTGTAATGTTACACCTCTTATTTCAGGTTTCACAAAACAATGGGAATTTAAGTAATCAAGTACCACATCTGTATCTACTCGTGGCAGATTGTCCGACTGCGCTTTCAATAAGTTGCCTTCCATTTAAGTGCTGCGTGTTAGCAAGGTGCCGGAGCCGGCGTATGACTAGTGACGTCAAACCAATGAGAGAGCGTTCCGCATTCACGTGACAGCGCCCCAAAAGTTACTGTGTTAATACTAAAATAACTTTGCCAAAACCGATTTTTATGCAAAAAACGGCAAATTTTTATTTTCATATGCATATACTAATGTATTTGTATAATTTTCAACAATATTGGCGAAATTTGCATGTTGCCCATTGATTAACAGAACCATTTGTTGTTCGACAACTACTGAAAGCAGTCTTTACGAATCTTTGAAATGGACAGGCTTCATATAGGAAATTATGTGGAAGCACCATTGTTTGTTTAACCAACGATCAGCTCAGAAATGCAGTGCACTCAAACTTCAACAGAGTGATGCCAAGAGTTTTGAGTGACATGAATAACAGATGCAGCACATGCAGCTCTGGACAGACATACGGTGCTTTAGATTCCCAAGAGGTAAGGTCAACCTTGTGTGGTGATAAGTTCAAGCATACAGGCTCATTGTATTAGATATATATGGACTTTGTGTGCATCCGGTACAGTTTGCATTGTCAAACAGAATATCCGTATTTCTGAAAGTCTTGTAAAATGCCATATATGTCTATCAAGCTTTCACTGTATTCAAAGTGACTCTGACATTCTGTTAGCTGTTGGAAATCCCACATTGTATGCTTTTATTGCTGGGAAAAAGCTTAATTGTTTTATGGATTAGAGGAAAGACAATAGTTGATAGGTGTTGCATGTTATAATTAGCTTTCTATTAATTAAATCTATTTATAAATCTGTACATTTATTTACTTATTTTTACAGGGTAATTGTGCTCGATAAAGGCAAGGTGGTTGAATTCGACAAACCGGCAACGTTGCTGAACAATAAGAACTCTGTGTTCTACGGAATGGCGAAAGATGCAGGTCTTCAATAGTATTCACATCTGGAACTCAGCTTAAATGTGTATCTAACTTAGATTATTCTCTAAGTTATCAGCATGATTTTTGTAATTGTGAATCATTTATGTTTATGGTTCATTTAGTCATGTAAGTAATAGACCTGTAAAGCAGCTTTTTTGAATTGCAGTAAGGAAAATGAGAAATGCAAGATACTGCACGTGTCAGTTGTGTATGCTTAAACTACTTTTCTATGCTAAACTGCATTATGCAAAAAAAAATTTGGAAATATAGTATTATTTTTGTAGTTTTTATTTTATAATTTATGACATTTTACTATTAGAGATTGTGCCAGAAACACAAACTGCCGTATTGTAGGACTTTATAATGTTAACCTGTCACCAAAAATGGAGCAAAGTTGAATTGTCTCTGTGTTGTGTCAGATAGCATTTTTTTGTTGATGTTCGTGATGCTAATGAGTTTGCAAAAGCTACAACTATCTACTGCCCTGTAGTAATAAGTAAGATTTAAAAAAAAAAAGCTATTTTCTTGTTTGTGGTCTTGTTTGACTAGTGGTTTTTTTTAAAAGGGATTTGGTCTGTTCCATTTTTGTGTAGCTGACTGTTCAGTTTTGTTGGTTCTCAGATTGTTCTCGATTGTTTGCAGTTTTGTTGGCTCTCAAATTGTTCAATTGTTCTCGATTCTTATTTATAAGTAAANAGATTGTTCTCGATTGTTTGCAGTTTTGTTGGCTCTCAAATTGTTCAATTGTTCTCGATTCTTATTTATAAGTAAAGATATGTAAGGAAGTATTTCTCGGATGGCTTCGTGTGTGTAGGGAAACAAATGGAGCATGTTCAGACTCAGTATGACGTGACTTGCGATGCATAACAAAAGTTGCATGCTTACTGCCTAAATGCTTTCTTTCGTAATATAGCTACTTGGCAGATACTGAAGGGACATTCGGCATGATTATATACTTTTGATGCCAATGTGTAAACCAATAAGAATCTAAAATAAACTCAAAATATATCAAACAGTGCATTTTATAGTTAAAAACAAATTTCCAAGGATAATTTGAAAACGTGTTAGCGTGCTGTATTTACTATACTCCCAATCATTTGGGTTTTCCCAAATAATTACAAGTGACACAACTTGCCACAATTGATCAGGTCTCCTATCTTTAAATATTTTGTATTTGTTTTTATAAGCAGTTTTGCACACAGCATCTCAGAGCATGGGACATGTGCTTCCAAGTGTAATTACAATGCTGTTTTGTTCACTTTCTACCTGACATATGATCAGGTGTTGCCATATCATAGTCAGCATTGCAGTTGGTGCTCAATGCAAATGGCACACCACAGTGCTCGTGGCCCCCTGACACTTTTTTTTGCACTGACATTGCAAAAACCAAGGTTAATGTATATATAACCTAAGCAAAATTGATTTGTTGTATGGCAAACAAATTTGTGATCTGGCAAAATTTCCTTGGAACAGGTTTTAAAAATGGTAGGAGATAACTTATGATTTATTGCAGAGACTACATACATTCATTAGATGGTTTACTGTATTGGCCTTAGAGGAAATACAATTAAAAATGATTCTCTGTCTTTGAGAACCAGGAGAATAAAAAATTTGCAATTGGAACCGACTAAATTTCAGATTTTATGTTGTTATTGGTTTTGGTTTTGAACTGCTAAGGTTTCACAGCCTTTTATTACATTCCTTACCTCTTCCTCAATATTTTCACATATATATATAAGAGGTTGGTCTAGCCAACACCTGAGCGTAACGTAGATTTTGAATATTTGTTGTTGCGAGGTGTCGTCGGTGTTTTATGTTGGTGCTTGTATTGATTACAAGTAAAGAATGAATATCTGGAGATTAACAACTGAGCAATGTGAAAATATTGATTTGTGTACTGTCTCCTTAGTTTTGGAGTCCATCCAGTCACTGAAATAGTTCAGCAATATTTAGGAATATCCTGTAATTAAATAATGTGAAGATAAGTGTTATACTTTAATTGACATAAAGAACCATGGTAATTTGCTCTTTTTGTGGACTGTTAAAAATTAGTGGTTAGGAAAAGTGAGGTATGAATTTTTCGATGAATGCACCTCGGTAATAAAATTTGAGTGTGCCTGTCAAAGATCAAATTTTCTGTACATGTAATAGCAAAAAGTATATATTTGAGTTGTATCTTTGTTAACATAAGTGCATTGCCAGTTCATATGAACCTTGCACCTTGCTACCAGTATAGATTTACATTCATTCCATATGTGACAGTCGTGCAAAAGTTTTTAATGTTTGATTGTGAAACATTACGTCAAACGTGATGAATGTAACACCAAAACTTAGCCATTGTTTTAACAGTGATACATAGAGAGCTTGCCACATTATTGCATGAAGCAAATTTCATGGTGTACATCAGAGTGAAGAGTGAGAAGCTAGAATTATGAGTAAAGTGTAACAATCCTGTCATTCTGGTGACTGGTCCAATAGTTTTCTAGAGCAAATAGACCTTCAAGGACAGTTTTTGATAATGCTGTGGTGCTAGGAAGTAGTGGAACTAGCCAAAAAGTATTATTTGTATCGGTGATAAAAAAAATGTAAATGCAAATGCATTTTTCCCATCTGCTGTGTTTATTTTATAATTCATAGCAGCTATAAGCCTACTTCATAGCATCTTAGAATTTATTTTCTTTCAACATTTGTGCCTTAAAATGGCTGTATTTTTAATGTATGAAATGCCATTGCTTGTTTTCACTCAGGTTTGACTAAGACAGGACAAAACAAAATGTGTAAAACTGTAACATGTATGTAATTATATTTTGATAGGCCAGCAGCAGATACTGTTCCTTAGATATCTCACATTTTATGTATATATTTAAGTACTTATAAGTTGAAATATAATATTTGTTACTTAATTTCTAGTTTGATAATTCAGTTCTGGTGTACATCTGTACACTTGTGCTTGTTTTGTGAACAAAATAATTTTGTACTTAGAACATTGTACTTCCAGTGCGTACTTACTGAATGTATATTTTTTGTTTAAAATTTTTTAAGGTTAGTGCCAATGATGTAATTTAATTACAATCTTTATTATTACTTGTTTATTTATGTGTGTGTATGCATCCATTGCATTGTGATGAATTATATTGTGCACAAGTACTTGCCAAATTAAGTTTGTTGGGAACAATTTTTATGAGAATATTGGAATATACTGTCCTTAATAAGAGTCATAACTTGCAGATGTTTTTATGTATGTGTATCGGTAGAAGTATTAACACCAGACGTGGTGTGATCGACGTGTTAAAAATACCTGTAAACATTAATCCGTTTCTGAGATCCCAAACAGTAAAAGTGCAGTGAAATGGTACATCACAATTCAATCATTCCTGTTCATTGTAATTCTGTAATTTCACCTCATAGAGTACAGTGCAACCTCGTTATTGTACAATTTGATAATACTGCAAAAATTAATGTAAAATAAAGTATATTTGCAAACACTTTTTGATGAAAAAAAAATGTATACTGTATTTACTTTCTTCTACGATGTGCAGTTTTTTTTGTGACTTTTTGAGATCTGAAAACGGTCAGTCTCTTGTAATTAATGGAGTCATAAATTCACCATAAAAAAATTAACTGGTTTTAATCTCACAAGGCATGTATTTTTATACTGTTAATATGAAATTCACCAGCAATGTAAAACAGTTCGATGACAGATTAGTAGGTTTTATAGCCAGACATAGTGGAAACAGGAGAGCTCTAATGATCACATTTGTAACTATAATTGATTGGGATGCTATTTTGTTACATCACAGTAGGGGAAGTGGTAACTGATAAGGTTACCAGTTAATCTGTGACGTTGATGGTTGTGTAAATTAAGTACAAATGTAGCGAGAGGAAGACTTACACCTGTATATTAGGGGGGAAAAATATAATTTATTGAGGATAAGAAAACTTTAATAAAATTACACAGACGACTTATTTGTTGGTTCATCAGCAGCCGCCATTCACAGTGCTAAGGTAGGGGAAGGTCACTTCTTCCGAGTGGGGTAGGGATGCAGACCTTACGTGTTGGCAATTGTATTAAATCAGTTTGCATGTAAATTTAAACTAGTGTAAGATTTTAGTCCTGAAATCGGTAAAAAAAAAAAAAAGTTTTATATTTGTAGTGTAAGCAGTAAAATAACAAATAAAATTATTTTTTTT